>JAXIVJ010008446.1:27500-55612 GCA_036785665.1 Chirona hameri
TCACACAGACACAGTCACACAGACACAGTCACACAGACACAGTCACACAGACACAGTCACACAGACACAGTCACACAGACACAGTCACACAGACACAGTCACACAGACACAGTCACACAGACACAGTCACACAGACACAGTCACACAGACACAGTCACACAGACACAGTCACACAGACACAGTCACACAGACACAGTCACACAGACACAGTCACACAGACACAGTCACACAGACACAGACACACAGACACAGTCACACAGACACAGTCACACAGACACAGTCACACAGACACAGTCACACAGACACAGTCACACAGACACAGTCACACAGACACAGTCACACAAAGTCACACAGACACAGTCACACAGACACAGTCACACAGACACAGTCACACAGACACAGTCACACAGACACAGTTACACAGACACAGTCACACAGACACAGTCACACAGACACAGTCACACAGACACAGTCACACAGACACAGTCACACAGACACAGTCACACAGACACAGTCACACAGACACAGTCACACAGACACAGTCACACAGACACAGTCACACAGACACAGTCACACAGACACAGTCACACAGACACAGTCACACAGACACAGTCACACAGACACAGTCACACAGACACAGTCACACAGACACAGTCAAACAGACACAGTCACACAGACACAGTCACACAGACACACAGACACAGTCACACAGACACAGTCACACAGCCACAGTCACACAGACACAGTCACACAGACACAGTCACACAGACACAGTCACACAGACACAGTCACACAGACACAGTCACACAGACACAGTCACAGTCACAGTCACACAGACACAGTCACACAGACACAGTCACACAGACACAGTCACACAGACACAGTCACACAGACACAGTCACACAGACACAGTCACACAGACACAGTCACACAGACACAGTCACACAGACACAGTCACACAGACACAGTCACACAGACACAGTCACACAGACACAGACACAGTCACACAGACACAGTCACACAGACACAGTCACACAGACACAGTCACACAGACACAGTCACACAGACACAGTCACAGTCACACAGACACAGTCACACATACACAGTCACACAGACACAGTCACACAGACACAGTCACACAGACACAGTCACACAGACACAGTCACACAGACACAGTCACACAGACACAGTCACACAGACACAGTCACAGTCACACATACACAGACACAGTCACACAGACACAGTCACACAGACACATACACAATCACACAGACACAGTCACACAGACACAGTCACACAGACACAGTCACACAGACACAGTCACACAGACACAGTCACACAGACACAGTCACACAGACACAGTCACACAGACACAGTCACACAGACACAGTCACACAGACACAGTCACACAGACACAGTCACACAGACACAGTCACACAGACACAGTCACACAGACACAGTCACACAGACACAGTCACACAGACACAGTCACACAGACACAGTCACACAGACACAGTCACACAGACACAGTCACACATACATAGTCACACATACACAGTCACAGTCACACAGACACAGTCACACAGAACACAGTCACACAGACACAGTCACACAGACACAGTCACACAGACACAGTCACACAGACACAGTCACACAGACACAGTCACACAGACACAGTCACACAGACACAGTCACACAGACACAGTCACACAGACACAGTCACACATACACAGTCACACATACACAGTCACACAGACACAGTCACACAGACACAGTCACACAGACACAGTCAAACAGACACAGTCACACAGACACAGTCACACAGACACAGTCACAGACACAGTCACAGTCACACAGACACAGTCACACAGACATAGTCACACATACACAGCCACACAGACACAGTCACACAGACACAGTCACACAGACACAGTCACACAGACACAGACATAGTCACACAGACACAGTCACACAGACACAGTCACACAGACACAGTCACACAGACACAGTCACACAGACACAGTCACACAGACACAGTCACACAGACACAGTCACACAGACACAGTCACACAGACACAGACACAGACACAGTCACACAGACACAGTCACACAGACACAGTCACACAGACACAGTCACACAGACACAGTCACATTCACACATACACAGACACAGTCACACAGACACAGTCACACAGACACAGTCACACAGACACAGTCACACAGACACAGTCACAGACACAGTCACACAGACACAGTCACACAGACACAGTCACACAGACACAGTCACACAGACACAGTCACACAGACACAGTCACACAGACACAGTCACACAGACACAGTCACACAGACACAGTCACACAGACACAGTCACACAGACACATTCACACAGACACAGTCACACAGACACAGTCACACAGACATAGTCACACAGACATAGTCACACAGACACAGTCACACAGACACAGTCACACAGACACAGACACAGTCACACAGACACAGTCACACAGACACAGTCACACAGACACAGTCACACAGACACAGTCACACAGACACAGTCACACAGACACAGTCACACAGACACAGTCACACAGACACAGTCACACAGACACAGTCACACAGACACAGTCACACAGACACAGTCACACAGACACAGTCACACAGACACAGTCACACAGACACAGTCACACATACATAGTCACACATACACAGTCACAGTCACACAGACACAGTCACACAGACACAGTCACACAGACACAGTCACACAGAGACAGTCACAGTCACACAGACACAGTCACACAGACACCGTCAAACAGACACAGTCACACAGACAAGTCACACAGACACAGTCACACAGACACAGTCACACAGACACAGTCACACAGACACAGACACAGTCACACAGACAGTCACACAGACACAGTCACACAGACACAGTCACACATACACAGTCACACAGACACAGTAAAACACAGACACAGTCACACAGACACAGTCACACAGACACAGTCACACAGACACACAGACACAGTCACACAGACACAGTCACACATACACAGTCACACAGACACAGTCACACAGACAGAGTCACACAGACACAGTCACACAGACACAGTCACACAGACACAGTCACACAGACACAGTCACACAGACACAGTCACACAGACACAGTCACACAGACACAGTCACACAGACACAGACACAGTCACACAGACACAGTCACACAGACACAGTCACACATACACAGTCACACAGACACAGTCACAGACACAGTCACACAGACACAGTCACACAGACACAGTCACACAGACACAGTCACACAGACACAGTCACACAGACACAGTCACACAGACACAGTCACACAGACACAGTCACACAGACACAGTCACACAGACACAGTCACACAGACACAGTCACACAGACACAGTCACACAGACACAGTCACACAGACACAGTCACACAGACACAGTCACACAGACACAGTCACACAGACACAGTCACACATACACAGTCACACAGACACAGTCACACAGACACAGTCACACAGACACAGTCACACAGACACAGTCACACAGACACAGTCACACAGACACATTCACACAGACACATTCACACAGACACAGTCACACAGACATAGTCACACATACACAGTCACACAGACACAGTCACACAGACACAGACACAGTCACACAGACACAGTCACACAGACACAGTCACACAGACACAGTCACACAGACACAGTCACACAGACAGTCACACATACATAGTCACACATACACAGTCACAGTCAAACAGACACAGTCACACAGATACAGTCACACAGATACAGTCACACAGACACAGTCACAGACACAGTCACACAGACACAGTCACACAGACACAGTCAAACAGACACAGTCACACAGACACAGTCACACAGACACAGTCACACAGACACAGTCACACAGACACAGTCACACAGACACAGACACAGTCACACAGACACAGTCACACAGACACAGTCACACAGACACAGTCACACATACACAGTCACACATACACAGTCACACATACACAGTCACACATACACAGTCACACAGACACAGTCACACAGACACAGTCAAACCGACACAGTCACACAGACACAGTCACACAGACACAGTCACACAGACACAGACACAGTCACACAGACACAGTCACACAGACACAGTCACACATACACAGTCACACATACACAGTCACACAGACAGAGTCACACAGACACAGTCACACAGACACAGTCACACAGACACAGTCACACAGACAGAGTCACACAGACACAGTCACACAGACACAGTCACACAGACACAGTCACACAGACACAGTCACACAGACACAGTCACACAGACACAGTCACACATACACAGTCACACAGACACAGTCACACAGACACAGTCACACAGACACAGTCACACAGACACAGTCACACAGACACAGTCACACAGACAAAGTCACACAGTCACAGTCACACAGACACAGTCACACAGACACAGTCACACAGACACAGTCACACAGACACAGTCACATTCACACATACACAGACACAGTCACACAGACACAGTCACACAGACACAGTTACACAGACACAGTCACACAGACACAGTCACACATAGTCACACATACATAGTCACACATACACAGTCACAGTCACACAGACACAGTCACACAGACACAGTCACACAGACACAGTCACAGACACAGTCACACAGACACATTCACACAGACACAGTCACACAGACACAGTCACACAGACACAGTCACACAGACACAGACACAGTCACACAGACACAGTCACACAGACACAGTCACACATACACAGTCACACATACACAGTCACACATACACAGTCACACAGACACAGTCACACAGACACAGTCACACAGACACAGTCACACAGACACAGTCACACAGACACAGTCACACAGACACAGTCACACAGACACAGTCACACAGACACAGTCACACAGACACAGTCACACAGACACAGTCACACAGACACAGTCACACAGACACAGTCACACAGACACAGTCACACAGACACAGTCACACAGACACAGTCACACAGACACAGTCACACATACACAGTCACACAGACACAGTCACACAGACACAGTCACACAGACACAGTCACACAGACACAGTCACACAGACACAGTCACACAGACACAGTCACACAGACACAGTCACACAGACACAGTCACACAGACACAGTCACACAGACACAGTCACACAGACACAGTCACACAGACACAGTCACACAGACACAGTCACACAGACACAGTCACAGACACAGTCACACAGACACAGTCACACAGACACAGTCACACAGACACAGTCACACAGACACAGTCACACAGACACAGTCACACAGACACAGTCACACAGACACAGTCACACAGACACAGTCACACAGACACAGTCACACAGACACAGTCACACAGACACAGTCACACAGACACAGTCACACAGACACAGTCACACAGACACATTCACACAGACACAGTCACACAGACACAGTCACACAGACATAGTCACACAGACATAGTCACACAGACACAGTCACACAGGCACAGTCACACAGACACAGACACAGTCACACAGACACAGTCACACAGACACAGTCACACAGACACAGTCACACATACATAGTCACACATACACAGTCACAGTCACACAGACACAGTCACACAGACATAGTCACACAGACACAGTCACAGACACAGTCACACAGACACAGTCACACAGACACAGTCAAACAGACACAGTCACACAGACACAGTCACACAGACACAGTCACACAGACACAGTCACACAGACACAGACACAGTCACACAGACACAGTCACACAGACACAGTCACACAGACACAGTCACACAGACACAGTCACACAGACACAGTCACACAGACACAGTCACACAGACACAGTCACACATACACAGTCACACAGACACAGTCACACAGACACAGTCACACAGACACAGTCACACAGACACAATCACACAGACACAGTCACACAGACACAGTCAAACAGACACAGTCACACAGACACAGTCACACAGACACAGTCACACAGACACAGTCACACAGACACAGTCACACAGACACAGACACAGTCACACAGACACAGTCACACAGACACAGTCACACAGACACAGTCACACAGACACAGTCACACAGACACAGTCACACAGACACAGTCACACATACACAGTCACACAGACACAGTCACACAGACACAGTCACACAGACACAGTCACACAGACAGAGTCACACAGACACAGTCACACAGACACAGTCACACAGACACAGTCACACAGACACAGTCACACAGACACAGACACAGTCACACAGACACAGTCACACAGACACAGTCACACAGACACAGTCACACAGACACAGTCACATTCACACATACCCAGACACAGTCACACAGACACAGTCACACAGACACAGTCACACAGACACAGTCACACAGACACAGTCACACAGACACAGTCACACAGACACAGTCACACAGACACAGTCACACAGACACAGTCACACAGACACAGTCACACAGACACAGTCACACAGACACAGTCACACAGACACAGTCACACAGACACAGTCACACAGACACAGTCACACAGACACAGTCACACAGACACAGTCACACAGACACAGTCACACAGACACAGTCACACAGACACAGTCACACAGACACAGTCACACAGACACAGTCACACAGACATAGTCACATAGACACAGTCACACAGACACAGTCACACAGACACAGACACAGTCACACAGACACAGTCACACAGACACAGTCACACATACACAGTCACACAGACACAGTCACACAGACACAGTCACACAGACACAGTCACACAGACACAGTCACACAGACACAGTCACACAGACACAGTCACACAGACACAGTCACACAGACACAGTCACACAGACACAGTCACACAGACACAGTCACAGTCACACAGACACAGTCACACAGACACAGTCACACAGACACAGTCACACAGACACAGTCACACAGACACAGTCACACGGACACAGTCACACAGACACAGTCACACAGACAGTCACACAGACACAGTCACACAGACACAGTCACACATACACAGTCACACAGACACAGTCACACAGACACAGTCACACAGACACAGTCACACAGACACAGTCACACAGACACAGTCACACAGACACAGTCACACAGACACAGACACAGACACAGTCACACAGACACAGTCACACAGACACAGTCACACAGACACAGTCACATTCACACATACACAGGCACAGTCACACAGACACAGTCACACAGACACAGTCACACAGACACAGTCACACAGACACAGTCACACAGACACAGTCACACAGACACAGTCACAGACACAGTCACACAGACACAGTCACACAGACACAGTCACACAGACAGTCACACAGACACAGTCACACAGACACAGTCACACAGACACAGTCACACAGACACAGTCACACAGACACAGTCACACAGACACAGTCACACAGACACAGTCACACAGACACAGTCACACAGACACAGTCACACAGACACAGTCACACAGACACAGTCACACAGACACAGTCACACAGACACAGTCACACAGACATAGTCACACAGACACAGTCACACAGACACAGTCACACAGACACAGACACAGTCACACAGACACAGTCACACAGACACAGTCACACAGACACAGTCACACAGACACAGTCACACAGACACAGTCACACAGACACAGTCACACATACATAGTCACACATACACAGTCACACAGACACAGTCACACAGACACAGTCACACAGACACAGTCACACAGACACAGTCACACAGACACAGTCACAGACACAGTCACACAAACACAGTCACACAGACACAGTCAAACAGACACAGTCACACAGACACAGTCACACAGACACAGTCACACAGACACAGTCACACAGACACAGTCACACAGACACAGTCACACAGACACAGTCACACAGACACATTCACACAGACACAGTCACACAGACACAGTCACACAGACATAGTCACACAGACATAGTCACACAGACATAGTCACACAGACACAGTCACACAGACACAGTCACACAGACACAGACACAGTCACACAGACACAGTCACACAGACACAGTCACACAGACACAGTCACACAGACACAGTCACACAGACACAGTCACACAGACACAGTCACACAGACACAGTCACACAGACACGTCACACATACACAGTCACACATACACAGTCACACATGCACAGTCACACATACACAGTCACAGTCACACAGACACAGTCACACAGACACAGTCACACAGACACAGTCACACAGACACAGTCACACATACATAGTCACACATACACAGTCACAGTCACACAGACACAGTCACACAGACACAGTCACACAGACACAGTCACAGACACAGTCACACAGACACAGTCACACAGACACAGTCACACAGACACAGTCACACAGACACAGTCACACAGACACAGTCACACAGACACAGTCACACAGACACAGTCACACAGACACAGTCACACAGACACAGTCACACAGACACAGTCACACAGACACAGTCACACAGACACAGTCACACAGACACAGTCACACAGACACAGTCACACAGACACATTCACACAGACACAGTCACACAGACACAGTCACACAGACATAGTCACACAGACATAGTCACACAGACACAGTCACACAGACAGTCACACAGACACAGACACACAGACACAGTCACACAGACACAGTCACACAGACACAGTCACACAGACACAGTCACACAGACACAGTCACACAGACACAGTCACACAGACACAGTCACACATACATAGTCACACATACATAGTCACACATACACAGTCACAGTCACACAGACACAGTCACACAGACACAGTCACACAGACACAGTCACACAGACACAGTCACACAGACACAGTCACACAGACACAGTCACACAGACACAGTCACACAGACACAGTCACACAGACACAGACACACAGACACAGTCACACAGACACAGTCACACAGTCAGGCACGGGAAGAGCCGAGTTAGAGGCGAACACTGCAGGTGGAGACAAGGGGACACAGTTAGGACACAGGCACACCACGGTCAGTCATGACACAGGACGGGGATACGGTCAGGTTAGAGGCGAACCTCGCCGAAAACACGGCCTGGCACGGGACGAGGCGAGCTCAGGAGACGAGACACGGGACGAGGCCAGCTGAGGAGACGAGACACGGGACGAGGCCAGCTGAGGAGTCTGACATGGGACGAGGCCAGCTGAGGAGACTAGACACGGGACGAGGCGAGCTGAGGAGACGAGACACGGGACGAGGCGAGCTGAGGAGACGAGACACGGGACGAGGCGGGCTGAGGAGACGAGACACGGGACGAGGCGAGCTAAGGAGACGAGACACGGGACGAGGCCAGCTGAGGAGTCTGACATGGGACGAGGCGAGCTCAGGAGACGAGACACGGGACGAGGCCAGCTGAGGAGACGAGACACGGGACGAGTCGAGCTGAGGAGACTAGACACGGGACGAGGGGAGCTGAGGAGACGAGACACGGGACGAGGCGAGCTGAGGAGACGAGACACGGGACGAGGCGAGCTGAGGAGACGAGACACGGGACGAGGCGAGCTGAGGAGACGAGACACGGGACGAGTCGAGCTGAGGAGACTAGACACGGGACGAGGCCAGCTGAGGAGTCTGACACGGGACGAGGCCAGCTGAGGAGTCTGACACGGGACGAGGCCAGCTGAGGAGACGAGACACGGGACGAGGCGAGCTGAGGAGACGAGACACCGGACGAGGCGAGCTGAGGAGACGAGACACGGGACGAGGCGAGCTGAGGAGACGAGACACCGGACGAGGCGAGCTGAGGAGACGAGATACGGGACGAGGCGAGCTGAGGAGACGAGACACGGGACGAGGCGAGCTGAGGAGTCTGACACGGGACGAGGCGAGATGAGGAGACGAGGCACGGGACGAAGCGAGCTGAGGAGCCTGACACGGGACGAGGCCAGCTGAGGAGACTAGACACGGGACGAGGCGAGCTGAGGAGACGAGACACGGGACGAGGCGAGCTGAGGAGACGAGACACGGGACGAGGCGAGCTGAGGAGACGAGACACGGGACGAGGCCAGCTGAGGAGACGAGACACGGGACGAGGCGGGCTGAGGAGACGAGACACGGGACGAGGCGAGCTGAGGAGACGAGACACGGGACGAGGCCAGCTGAGGAGACGAGACACGGGACGAGGCGAGCTGAGGAGACGAGACACGGGACGAGGCGGGCTGAGGAGACGAGACACGGGACGAGGCGAGCTGATGAGACGAGACACGGGACGAGGCGAGCTGAGGAGCCTGACACGGGACGAGGCGAGCTGAGGAGACGAGGCACGGTACGAGGCGAGCTGAGGAGACGAGGCACGGGACGAGGCGAGCTCAGGAGACTAGACACGGGACGAGGCGAGCTGAGGAGACGAGACACGGGACGAGGCCAGCTGAGGAGACGAGACACGGGACGAGGCGAGCTGAGGAGACGAGACACGGGACGAGGCGGGCTGAGGAGACGAGACACGGGACGAGGCCAGCTGAGGAGTCTGACACGGGACGAGGCGAGCTGAAGAGACGAGACACGGGACGAGGCGAGCTGAGGAGTCTGACACGGGACGAGGCCAGCTGAGGAGACGAGACACGGGACGAGGCGAGCTGAGGAGACGAGACACGGGACGAGGCGAGCTGATGAGACGAGACACGGGACGAGGCGAGCTGAGGAGCCTGACACGGGACGAGGCGAGCTGAGGAGACGAGACACGGGACGAGGCCAGCTGAGGAGACTAGACACGGGACGAGGCCAGCTGAGGAGCCTGACACGGGACGAGGCGAGCTGAGGAGACAAGACACGGGACGAGGCGGGCGGAGGAGACGAGACACGGGACGAGGCGAGCTGAGGAGACGAGACACGGGACGAGGCGAGCTGAGGAGACGAGACACGGGACGAGGCGAGCTGAGGAGACGAGACACGGGACGAGGCGGGCTGAGGAGACGAGACACGGGACGAGGCGAGCTGAGGAGACGAGACACGGGACGAGGAGGGCTGAGGAGACGAGACACGGGACGAGGCGAGCTGAGGAGACGAGACACGGGACGAGGCGGGCTGAGGAGTCTGACACGGGACGAGGCGAGCTGAGGAGACGAGACACGGGACGAGGCCAGCTGAGGAGACGAGACACGGGACGAGGCGAGCTGAGGAGACGAGACACGGGACGAGGCGAGCTGAGGAGCCTGACACGGGACGAGGCGAGCTGAGGAGACGAGACACGGAACGAGGCGAGCTCAGGAGACTAGACACGGGACGAGGCGAGCTGAGGAGACGAGACACGGGACGAGGCGAGCTGAGGAGACGAGACACGGGACGAGGAGGGCTGAGGAGACGAGACACGGGACGAGGCCTGCTGAGGAGACGAGGCACGGGACGAGGGGAGCTGAGGAGTCTGACACGGGACGAGGCGAGCTGAGGAGACGAGACACGGGACGAGGCGAGCTGAGGAGCCTGACACGGGACGAGGCGAGCTGAGGAGACGAGAAACGGGACGAGGCCAGCTGAGGAGACGAGACACGGGACGAGGCGAGCTGAGGAGACGAGACACGGGACGAGGCGAGCTGAGGAGACGAGACACGGGACGAGGCGAGCTGAGGAGACGAGACACGGGACGAGGCGAGCTGAGGAGACTAGACACGGGACGAGGCGAGCTGAGGAGACTAGACACGGGACGAGGCCAGCTGAGGAGACGAGGCACGGGACGAGGCGAGCTGAGGAGTCTGACACGGGACGAGGCCAGCTGAGGAGTCTGACACGGGACGAGGCGAGCTGAGGAGACGAGACACGGGACGAGGCCAGCTGAGGAGACGAGACACGGGACGAGGCGAGCTGAGGAGACGAGACACGGGACGAGGCGAGCTGAGGAGACGAGACACGGGACGAGGCGAGCTGAAGAGACGAGACACGGGACGAGGCGAGCTGAGGAGACTAGACACGGGACGAGGCGAGCTGAGGAGACTAGACACGGGACGAGGCGAGCTGAGGAGTCTGACACGGGACGAGGCCAGCTGAGGAGACGAGACACGGGACGAGGCGGGCTGAGGAGACGAGACACGGGACGAGGCGAGCTGAAGAGACGAGACACGGGACGAGGCGAGCTGAGGAGACTAGACACGGGACGAGGCGAGCTGAGGAGTCTGACACGGGACGAGGCGAGCTGAGGAGTCTGACACGGGACGAGGCGAGCTGAGGAGACGAGACACGGGACGAGGCGAGCTGAGGAGTCTGACACGGGACGAGGCCAGCTGAGGAGACGAGACACGGGACGAGGCGAGCTCAGGAGACGAGATACGGGACGAGGCGAGCTGAGGAGACGAGACACGGGACGAGGCGAGCTGAGGAGACGAGACACGGGACGAGGCGAGCTGAGGAGACGAGACACGGGACGAGGCCAGCTGAGGAGACGAGACACGGGACGAGGCGAGCTGAGGAGACGATACACGGGACGAGGCGAGCTGAGGAGACGAGACACGGGACGAGTCGAGCTGAGGAGACGAGACACGGGACGAGGCCAGCTGAGGAGACGAGACACGGGACGAGGCGAGCTGAGGAGTCTGACACGGGACGAGGCGAGCTGAGGAGACTAGACACGGGACGAGGCGAGCTGAGGAGACGATACACGGGACGAGGCGAGCTGAGGAGACGAGACACGGGACGAGGCGAGCTGAGGAGACGAGACACGGGACGAGGCGCGAGCTCAGGAGACGAGGCCCGGGACGAGGCGAGCTGAGGAGACGAGACACGGGACGAGGCGCGAGCTCAGGAGACGAGGCCTGGGACGAGGCGAGCTGAGGAGACGAGACACGGGACGAGGCGCGAGCTCAGGAGACGAGGCCCGGGACGAGGCGGGCTGAGGAGACGAGACACGGGACGAGGCGCGAGCTCAGGAGACGAGGCCCGGGACGAGGCGAGCTGAGGAGACGAGACACGGGACGAGGCGAGTTGAGGAGACGAGGCACGGTACGAGGCGAGCTGAGGAGACGAGACACGGGACGAGGCCAGCTAAGGAGACGAGACACGGGACGAGGCCAGCTGAGGAGTCTGACACGGGACGAGGCCAGCTGAGGAGTCTGACACGGGACGAGGCGAGCTGAGGAGACGAGACACGGGACGAGGCGAGCTGAGGAGCCTGACACGGGACGAGGCGAGCTGAGGAGACGAGACACGGGACGAGGCGAGCTCAGGAGACGAGACACGGGACGAGGCGAGCTGAGGAGACGAGACACGGGACGAGGCGAGCTGAGGAGACGAGACACGGGACGAGGCGAGCTGAGGAGACGAGACACGGGACGAGGCGAGCTGAGGAGACGAGACACGGGACGAGGCGAGCTGAGGAGACGAGACACGGGACGAGGCGAGCTGAGGAGACGAGACACGGGACGAGGCCAGCTGAGGAGCCTGACACGGGACGAGGCGAGCTGAGGAGACGAGACACGGGACGAGGCGAGCTGAGGAGACGAGGCACGGGACGAGGCCAGCTGAGGAGCCTGACACGGGACGAGGCGAGCTGAGGAGACGAGGCACGGGACGAGGCGAGCTGAGGAGACGAGGCACGGGACGAGTCGAGCTGAGGAGACGAGACTGGCAACGCAGGACAATAGCCAGTAAGATGAAGAAACTGCGAAAACATAGCGCAATATCGCACGACGAAATGAGATACAAGACGACACAATGCGATGATGAAACACGTCATAATTACATGCCAATACGCGGCAGGGCCTTGACCCATTCGTCCTGGGCAGCGGGGCGATTCTAGCGCCTCTAGCGGAGAAATCTGAAGCTGTATTTGATAGACGGCAGTGTAATCGGTACGTGGACTATTGGGACTGGTCCCGCCTCAAACCTGAACTTAGGGGCAGATCCAAAGGAGAGGGGGCATCGGGATCATAATCTCACAAAGATCGAAATCGGACGAAAATCGCCACCTTTGCATATTTTTAAGACCGTCTAAAAAAAATACTAACGCAAGCTTATTTTACTTTATAATGTAATGAGGCTCATCAACATTAGTCTACACTCTACAATGCACAATTAGTGCACAAAGCCGACGAGTTTTCTTTGACAGTGTCCGACTTTTGGGCTTCCCAGAAAGTGTTTGCCGTTCTCAGTCATGGTCACTAGTTTCTGTACTGACCTGCTATGGCCCCTCCGGTGTTCATCACTCCAAACATGGAGCCGACATAGTCTGGACACATGTCCTGCGGCAGCAGCAGGCCGCCGCCGGCGTGGAGGGCGGCCGAGAAGGCGGCCACGCTGACCAACAGGACGCTGACCGGGGTACTGCTGACCATGGCTGGGGAGGCACAACACAGACAGTCGTGTTAGACACAGCTGTGTTACGCACATACGTGTTACACACAGACGTGATATACACAGACGTGTTATACACAGACGTGTTACACACAGACGTGTTACACACAGACGTGTTACACACAGACGTGTTACACACAGACGTGTTACACACAGACGTGTTACACACAGACGTGTTACACACAGACGTGTTACACACAGACGTGATATACACAGCTGTGTTACACACAGCTGTGTTACACACAGACGTGTTACACACAGACGTGTTACACACAGACGTGTTACACACAGACGTGTTACACACAGACGTGTTACACACAGACGTGTTACACACAGACGTGTTACACACAGACGTGTTACACACAGACGTGATATACACAGCTGTGTTACACACAGACGTGTTACACACAGACGTGTTACACACAGACGTGTTACACACAGACGTGTTACACACAGACGTGTTACACACAGACGTGTTACACACAGACGTGTTACACACAGACGTGTTACACACAGACGTGTTACACACAGACGTGATACACACAGACGTGATATACACAGACGTGTTATACACAGCTGTGATACACACAGACGTGTTATACACAGACGTGATATACACAGCTGTGTTACACACAGACGTGATACACACAGACGTGTTATACACAGACGTGTTACACACAGACGTGTTACACACAGACGTGATACACACAGACGTGATATACACAGACGTGTTATACACAGCTGTGTTACACACAGACGTGTTATACACAGCTGTGTTACACACAGACGTGTTATACACAGACGTGTTATACACAGCTGTGTTACACACAGACGTGTTATACACAGCTGTGTTATACACAGCTGTGTTATACACAGCTGTGTTATACACAGCTGTGTTACACACAGACGTGATACACACAGACGTGTTATACACAGACGTGTTATACACAGCTGTGTTACACACAGACGTGTTATACACAGCTGTGTTATACACAGCTGTGTTATACACAGCTGTGTTATACACAGCTGTGTTACACACAGACGTGATACACACAGACGTGTTATACACAGACGTGTTATACACAGACGTGTTATACACAGCTGTGTTACACACAGACGTGTTATACACAGCTGTGTTACACACAGACGTGTTACACACAGACGTGTTACACACAGACGTGTTACACACAGACGTGATATACACAGCTGTGTTACACACAGACGTGATACACACAGACGTGATACACACAGACGTGATATACACAGACGTGTTATACACAGTTGTGTTGGACACTATGTTACACATAGTTGTGATATACATACACGTCACGCAGAAGCACACACATCAACACATACACCGGGAGATGACCTGCTGGTAAGTGAACGTCCAGATTGGCTGATATTGCGAGGCTCAAGGAGACCGCGTTTGGCTAATTACAGCCCACAAAGAGGAAACATCCATGCTACGAAATACACTGCGCCTTGTACAGGGTCGCCTCCGAGTGGACGGTTCGTATTGACATTGGTTAGTACACTCCCACCCGCAATAGAAAGCTCGCCGACGAGACATTCGTTCAATAAGTCAAAGACAAGTGCGTGTCCTCCAACGAGGAGCCCGGGCAGATACGTTCTTGGAATCCAGACTACGAACCACTGACCACCACAAGGAATGTTTGATCTGTTCACGAAATGGCTGCTTGGAAACGTTAAAACATGCCAACTTATCTTGTAATCGAAACCCCCCATTTGTATATCTGAAAAGAGAAACACCAGACTAAGGCCAACCCCTGACCAAACCACCCTCGCAGTATCCCACCAGATCGACCCCTCTCCCCCCCCCCTTCCCCTCCCAGCGCCCCCGTCCACTCACGCAGCGTGAAAAGCGCCACGCCGACGCTGAGCTGCGATCCCACCTCCACGGCGCGCCGCACCGCTGTAAGGCTCAGCTGACGGCGCTGCAGCCACTCGGCCAGGCGGGCGGAGAGCAGCGTGCCGGCGGCGTTACAGACGAAAGGCAGGGTGTTCACCAGCCACGCCTGCGGCGGGAGGAAGGGGGGGGGGGGTACACAATACACATGACAGATTCACAGCAAATACACAGAGGTTACACAGCATACGCGCAACAGATGCATCTCGGGGTACACACTTACACAGTTATTACACAAGTGGATCGCATGAAGCCAGCCTGGTGTTACCCAATACAAGGAAATAAGTTAAAAAGCATTTGCAAAATGCATATACAAAACCAAGTACAACATTTACACAACAGATACATGACAGGCTGCTGCTGCATGGAGGCTAAAAACAAGTCCACGGCAGACATATAACAGACATACTCACACATGCTACAGTGCTACACAGCAAGCATATACCACGCCCACACTATTTACACGTGGTGTGTGTGCTGTTAAGATAATCCAGGTCAAGAGAATCCAGTCTCATCAACATGCCAGTTTGCCCAGGGTATCGGAGGACGCGATGCTCCGTTAGTTTGTACTAATATGTGCATGTTACACAGCAAATACACAACATATTAACCCCGAGGTCATCGCCACCCCCACCGCACCTCACCTTATCGCATATTCTCACCTCACCTTGGCCTCGGGGTGCGCCTGTTAGCCCCACCCCACCCCACCCCACCACATCTCATCTTGGCCTAGGGGTGCACCTGTTAGCCCCACCCCACCACATCTCAGCTCACCTTGGCCTCGGGGTGCGCCCGTTAGCCCCACCCCACCCCACCACATCTCATCTTGGCCTCGGGGTGCGCCTGTTAGCCTCACCCCACCACATCTCAGCTCACCTTGGCCTCGGGGCGCGCCCGTTAGCCCCACCCCACCCCACCACATCTCAGCTCACCTTGGCCTCGGAGTGCGCCTGTTAGCCCCACCCCACCACATCTCATCTCACCTTGGACTCGGGGTGCGCCTGTTAGCCCCACACCACCACATCTCATCTCACCTTGGCCTCGGGGTGCGCCTGTTAGCCCCACCCCACCACATCTCATCTCACCATGGCCTCGGGGTGCGCCTGTTAGCCCCACCCCACCACATCTCAGCTCACCTTGGCCTCGGGGTGCGCCTGTTAGCCCCACCCCACCACATCTCACCTTGGCCTCGGGGTGCGCCTGTTAGCCCCACCACATCCCATCTCATCTTGGCCTCGGGGTGCTCCTGTTAGCCCCACCCCACCCCACCACATCTCAGCTCACCTTGGCCTCGGGGTGCGCCTGTTAGCCCCACCCCACCACATCTTAGCTCACCTTGGCCTCGGGGTGCGCCTGTTAGCCCCACCCCACCACATCTCATCTTGGCCTCGGGGTGCGCCTGTTAGCCCCACCCCACCACATCTCATCTCACCTTGGCCTCGGGGTGCGCCAGCTTGAAGTAGGACGGCAGCCAGGAGATCAGAATAAACCAGGTGGTGGTGTGTGTCATATGAATCAGGATACACGCCCTGGCAACACATACATTATCGTCTGGCAACACAGACATACACACAAACGTCTGGCAACACTGGCAACGCAGCATGCGTCTGGCAGCCCTACGCAGAGACGCTAAAATGGTAACGTCGCTTCAGCTGTCAGGTTAGCTCTGCTACTCCGCCTGAGATACACCATATAAGATGATACGTGGTTGTGTACGTGTCAAAAGGTAAGCCAAGTCATGTAGTCATGTAGCTAGGGAAACCTCACTAAACAGCACCAATGTTAAGACAAGTCGAACAGTAAGACAATCATCTAAAATATGTGAATAAAGAGCCTAAGACGTGTACAAATAAGGGGCAAAAACGGCATGGATATATCTAAGCCAACTGAAATTGATCACACATTGCTAGCACGAAAATCAGGAAAATACTTTTCGCCACTACAGCCTACAAATGTTGTGTATTTAACATGTTTTGTTTAACATCTAACATGCCGCTGTCGAACGTGTTAGACCACGAGCTGCTCCGTCTATATGAAGATTGCAGCCAGGTCTCGGGTCTCACCATACAGCGCGACTCCTGAAGAGGGCAGCCCAGGGCACCCCTCCCCCGCCGCCACCGCTGGTTTGCCGGCCAGGGATGGGGCAGTCTCTAGTAAGGCGATAAAGCCACGCCGCGCAGCCGGCGTACAGAACACCTGCCGTGGACACAACCTATCGTAGTCAGAACACCTGCCGTGGACACAACCTATCGTAGTCAGAACACCTGCCGTGGACACAACCTATCGTAGTCAGAACACCTGCCGTGGACGTACACAACATATCGTAGTCAGAACACCTGCCGTGGACGTACACAAACTATCGTAGTCAGAACACCTGCCGTGGACACAACCTATCGTAGTCAGAACACCTGCCGTGGACACAACCTATCGTAGTCAGAACACCTGCCGTGGACACAACCTATCGTAGTCAGAACACCTGCCGTGGACACAACATATCGTAGTCAGAACACCTGCCGTGGACACAACATATCGTAGTCAGAACACCTGCCGTGGACACAACATATCGTAGTCAGAACACCTGCCGTGGACACAACATATCGTAGTCAGAACACCTGCCGTGGACGTCACACAACATGTCGTAGTCAGAACACCTGCCGTGAACGTCACACAACATATCGTAGTCAGAACACCTGCCGTGGACACAACATATCGTAGTCAGAACACCTGCCGTGGACGTACAGATACAACATATCGTAGTCAGAACACCTGCCGTGGACACAACATATCGTAGTCAGAACACCTGCCGTGGACACAACATATCGTAGTCAGAACACCTGCCGAGGACACACCACATCGTAGTCAGAACACCTGCCGTGAACGTCACACAACACATCGTAGTCAGAACACCTGCCGTGGACACAACATATCGTAGTCAGAACACCTGCCGTGGACGTCACACAACATATCGTAGTCAGAACACCTGCCGTGAACGTCACACAACACATCGTAGTCAGAACACCTGCCGTGGACACAACATATCGTAGTCAGAACACCTGCCGTGGACGTCACACAACATATCGTAGTCAGAACACCTGCCGTGGACACAACATATCGTAGTCAGAACACCTGCCGTGGACACAACCTATCGTAGCCAGAACACCTGCCGTGGACGTACACAACATATCGTAGTCAGAACACCTGCCGTGGACGTCACACAACCTATCGTAGTCAGAACACCTGCCGTGGACGTCACACAACATATCGTAGTCAGAACACCTGCCGTGGACGTCACACAACATATCGTAGTCAGAACACCTGCCGTGGACGTCACACAACATATCGTAGTCAGAACACCTGCCGTGGACGTCACCCGACATATCGTAGTCAGAACACCTGCCGTGGACGTCACACAACATATCGTAGTCAGAACACCTGCCGTGGACACAACATATCGTAGTCAGAACACCTGCCGTGGACGTCACACAACATATCGTAGTCAGAACACCTGCCGTGGACACAACATATCGTAGTCAGAACACCTGCCGTGGACACAACATATCGTAGTCAGAACACCTGCCGTGGACGTCACACAACATATCGTAGTCAGAACACCTGCCGTGGACGTCACACAACCTATCGTAGTCAGAACACCTGCCGTGGACGTCACACGACATATCGTAGTCAGAACACCTGCCGTGGACACAACCTATCGTAGCCAGAACACCTGCCGTGGACGTACACAACATATCGTAGCCAGAACACCTGCCGTGGACACAACATATCGTAGTCAGAACACCTGCCGTGGACACACCATATCGTAGTCAGAACACCTGCCGTGGACGTCACACAACCTATCGTAGTCAGAACACCTGCCGTGGACGTCACACAACATATCGTAGTCAGAACACCTGCCGTGAACGTCACACAACATATCGTAGTCAGAACACCTGCCGTGGACACAACATATCGTAGTCAGAACACCTGCCGTGGACACAACATATCGTAGCCAGAACACCTGCCGTGGACGTCACACAACATATCGTAGTCAGAACACCTGCCGTGGACGTCACACAACCTATCGTAGCCAGAACACCTGCCGTGGACGTCACACAACATATCGTAGCCAGAACACCTGCCGTGGACGTACACAACCTATCGTAGCCAGAACACCTGCCGTGGACGTACACAACCTATCGTAGTCAGAACACCTGCCGTGAACGTCACACGACCTATCGTAGTCAGAACACCTGCCGTGGACGTCACACAACATATCGTAGTCAGAACACCTGCCGTGAACGTCACACAACATATCGTAGTCAGAACACCTGCCGTGAACGTCACACAACATATCGTAGTCAGAACACCTGCCGTGGACACAACATATCGTAGTCAGAACACCTGCCGTGGACACAACCTATCGTAGTCAGAACACCTGCCGTGGACACAACCTATCGTAGTCAGAACACCTGCCGTGGACACAACCTATCGTAGTCAGAACACCTGCCGTGGACACAACCTATCGTAGTCAGAACACCTGCCGTGGACACAACATATCGTAGTCAGAACACCTGCCGTGGACACAACATATCGTAGTCAGAACACCTGCCGTGGACACAACATATCGTAGTCAGAACACCTGCCGTGGACACAACATATCGTAGTCAGAACACCTGCCGTGGACGTCACACAACATGTCGTAGTCAGAACACCTGCCGTGAACGTCACACTACATATCGTAGTCAGAACACCTGCCGTGGACACAACATATCTTAGTCAGAACACCTGCCGTGGACGTACAGATACAACATATCGTAGTCAGAACACCTGCCGTGGACACAACATATCGTAGCCAGAACACCTGCCGTGGACACAACACATCGTAGTCAGAACACCTGCCGTGGACACAACATATCGTAGTCAGAACACCTGCCGTGGACACAACATATCGTAGTCAGAACACCTGCCGTGGGCACAACATATCGTAGTCAGAACACCTGCCGTGGACACAACATATCGTAGTCAGAACACCTGCCGTGGACACAACATATCGTAGTCAGAACACCTGCCGTGGACACAACATATCGTAGTCAGAACACCTGCCGTGGACACAACACATCGTAGTCAGAACACCTGTCGTGGACGTCACACAACATATCGTAGTCAGAACACCTGCCGTGGACGTACAGATACAACATATCGTAGTCAGAACACCTGCCGTGGACACAACATATCGTAGTCAGAACACCTGCCGTGGACACAACATATCGTAGTCAGAACACCTGCCGAGGACACACCACATCGTAGTCAGAACACCTGCCGTGAACGTCACACAACACATCGTAGTCAGAACACCTGCCGTGGACACAACATATCGTAGTCAGAACACCTGCCGTGGACGTCACACAACATATCGTAGTCAGAACACCTGCCGTGAACGTCACACAACACATCGTAGTCAGAACACCTGCCCGTGGACACAACATATCGTAGTCAGAACACCTGCCGTGGACGTCACACAACATATCGTAGTCAGAACACCTGCCGTGGACACAACATATCGTAGTCAGAACACCTGCCGTGGACACAACCTATCGTAGCCAGAACACCTGCCGTGGACGTGCACAACATATCGTAGTCAGAACACCTGCCGTGGACGTCACACAACCTATCGTAGTCAGAACACCTGCCGTGGACGTCACACAACATATCGTAGTCAGAACACCTGCCGTGGACGTCACACAACATATCGTAGTCAGAACACCTGCCGTGGACGTCACACAACCTATCGTAGTCAGAACACCTGCCGTGGACGTCACCCGACATATCGTAGTCAGAACACCTGCCGTGGACGTCACACAACATATCGTAGTCAGAACACCTGCCGTGGACACAACATATCGTAGTCAGAACACCTGCCGTGGACGTCACACAACCTATCGTAGTCAGAACACCTGCCGTGGACGTCACACGACATATCGTAGTCAGAACACCTGCCGTGGACACAACCTATCGTAGCCAGAACACCTGCCGTGGACGTACACAACATATCGTAGCCAGAACACCTGCCGTGGACACAACATATCGTAGTCAGAACACCTGCCGTGGACACACCATATCGTAGTCAGAACACCTGCCGTGGACGTCACACAACCTATCGTAGTCAGAACACCTGCCGTGGACGTCACACAACATATCGTAGTCAGAACACCTGCCGTGAACGTCACACACCATATCGTAGTCAGAACACCTGCCGTGGACACAACCTATCGTAGTCAGAACACCTGCCGTGGACACAACATATCGTAGCCAGAACACCTGCCGTGGACGTCACACAACATATCGTAGTCAGAACACCTGCCGTGGACGTCACACAACCTATCGTAGCCAGAACACCTGCCGTGGACGTCACACAACATATCGTAGCCAGAACACCTGCCGTGGACGTACACAACCTATCGTAGCCAGAACACCTGCCGTGGACGTACACAACCTATCGTAGTCAGAACACCTGCCGTGGACGTCACACGACCTATCGTAGTCAGAACACCTGCCGTGGACGTCACACAACATATCGTAGTCAGAACACCTGCCGTGAACGTCACACAACATATCGTAGTCAGAACACCTGCCGTGGACGTCACACAACATATCGTAGTCAGAACACCTGCCGTGGACGTCACACAACATATCGTAGTCAGAACACCTGCCGTGGACGTCACACAACATATCGTAGTCAGAACACCTGCCGTGGACATACCATATCGTAGTCAGAACACCTGCCGTGAACACAATTACATGCATCAGCCAGCAGAACAGACACTAGAACTGGACACAATGGAGGAAGGCGCAGGCTAATTCAGATCGGCTGCCACAAGGTAGCCCCGACCAGCCACAAGGTTGTTTGACAAGTAATGCAATCTTGTTTGAAAGGGGCATGTAATTGATGATGATGATTAGGGCTTTAGGGCGCCTCAACTAGTTGGTTATGTGGGGCAGACATTCTAATGTGGCGCAGACATTCTAATTCCTCCCTACCTTGTCCACATCATACCACATCCACGTCCCCCACATGTGATACCACATCCCTCACATGTGAGACAAACACCCCCTCCCCGTGTCTCACATGTGGGACAGACATCCCTGTCCCGTTTATCACATGTGAGACAGACACCAATTCCCGTGTCTCACATATGAGAGACATCCCTTCCCCGTGTCTCACATGTGAACGACACCCTGCCCGTGTATCACATGTGAGCGACACCCCTGCCCTGTGTCTCACCTGTGAGACAGCCACCCTTCCCCGTGTCTCACATGTGAGACAGACACCCTTCCCAGTCACTCACCTGAGACAGACACACCTGTCCTGTGTCTCAAATGTGAGCGACACCCTGCCCTGTGTCTCACCTGTGAGACAGACACCCTTCTCCGTGTCTCACCTGTGAGACAGACACCCTTCCCAGTCACTCACCTGAGACAGACACCCCTGTCCTGTGTCTCAAATGTGAGCGACACCCTGCCCCGTGTCTCACCTGAGACAGACACCCCTGTCCTGTGTCTCACCTGTGAGACAGACACCCTTCCCCGTGTCTCACCAGTGAGCGACACCCTTCCCCGTCACTCACCTGAGACAGACACCCCTGTGCTGTGTCTCAAAGGTGAGAGACACCCTTGTCCTGTGTCTCACATGTGAGACAGACACCCTTCCCCGTGTCTCACCTGTGAGACAGACACCCCTTCTCCGTCTCTCACCTGAGACAGACACCCCTGTCCTGTGTCTCGCCTGAGACAGACACCCCTGCCCCGTGTCTCACCTGTGAGCGACACCCTGCCCCGTGTCTCACCTGTGAGCGACACCCTGCCTCGTGTCTCACCTGTGAGCGACACCACGGCGCGCCAGCCGACCCTCTGCAGCAGAGCAGAGCCCACGAGGCCCACCAGGATGGTGCCCAGCGGCGAACCCAGCAGAGATGTGCTGAGGAAGCGAGCCCGGCGGTCCGGAGACACCAGCTGGCTGGTCACGCTTCCCAGGCTAGGGTAGTGCGGGCCCTGGCAGAAAGGGTGCAGGTTAGTGGGGGCAGAGGCTGGGGTAGTGCGGGCCCTGGCAGAAAGGGTGCAGGTTAATGGGGGCAGAGGCTGGGGTAGTGCGGGCCCTGGCAGAAAGGGTGCAGGTTAGTGGGGGCAGAGGCTGGGGTAGTGCGGACCCTGGCAGAAAGGGTGCAGGTTAATGGGGGCAGAGGCTGGGGTAGTGCGGGCCCTGGCAGAAAGGGTGCAGGTTAGTGGGGGCAGAGGCTGGGGTAGTGCGGGCCCTGGCAGAAAGGGTGCAGGTTAGTGGGGGGCAGAGGCTGGGGTAGTGCGGGCCCTGGCAGAAAGGGTGCAGGTTAGTGGGGGCAGAGGCCAGAGTAGTGCGGGCCCTGGCAGAAAGGGTGCAGGTTAATGGGGGCAGAGGCTGGGGTAGTGCGGGCCCTGGCAGAAAGGGAACAGGTTAGTGGGGGCGGAGGCTGGGGTAGTGCGGGCCCTGGCAGAAAGGGTGCAGGTTAGTGGGGGCAGAGGCTGGGGTAGTGCGGGCCCTGGCAGAAAGGGTGCAGGTTAGTGGGGGCAGAGGCTGGGGTAGTGCGGGCCCTGGCGGAAAAGGTGCAGGTTAGTGGGGGCAGAGGCTGGGGTAGTGCGGGCCCTGGAAGAAAGGGTGCAGGTTAGTGGGGGCAGAGGCTGGAGTAGTGCGGGCCCTGGCGGAAAGGGTGCAGGTTAGTGGGG
The DNA here is from genome assembly GCA_036785665.1 of Chirona hameri. NCBI lineage: Eukaryota > Metazoa > Arthropoda > Thecostraca > Balanomorpha > Balanidae > Chirona > Chirona hameri. Next base: position 52,644 of record JAXIVJ010008446.1, read on the forward strand.
GCAGAGGCCGGAGTAGTGCGGGCCCTGGCGGAAAAGGTGCAGGTTAGTGGGGGCAGAGGCTGGGGTAGTGCGGGCCCTGGCAGAAAGGGTGCAGGTTAGTGGGGGCAGAGGCTGGAGTAGTGCGGGCCCTGGCGGAAAGGGTGCAGGTTAGTGGGGCAGAGGCTGGGGTAGTGCGGGCCCTGGCAGAAAGGGTACAGGTCAGTGGGGGCAGAGGCTGGGGTAGTCAGGGCCCTGACAGAAGGGGTGCAGGTTAGTGGGGGCAGAGGCCGGGGTAGTGTGGGCCCTGGCAGAAAGGGAACAGGTTAGTGGGGGCAGATGCTGGGGTAGTCAGGGCCCTGGCAGAAAGGGTGCAGGTCAGTGGGGGCAGAGGCTAGGGTAGTGCGGGCCCTGACAGAAGGGGTGCAGGTCAGTGGGGGCAGAGGCTGGGGTAGTCAGGGCCCTGGTAGAAGGGGTTAATGTTGGTAAGGGTACCGGCTGGGGTAGGACCCTGGGGCGGAAGGGGTGCAGGTTAGTGGGGGCAGAGGCTGGGGTAGTCAGGGCCCTGGTAGAAGGGGTTAATGTTGGTAAGGGTACAGGCTGGGGTAGTGCGGGCCCTGACAGAAGGGGTGCAGGTTAGTGGGGGCAGAGGCTGGGGTAGTCAGGGCCCTGGTAGAAGGGGTTAATGTTGGTAAGGGTACAGGCTGGGGTAGTCAGGGCCCTGGTAGAAGGGGTTAATGTTGGTAAGGGTACAGGCTGGGGTAGTCAGGGCCCTGGTAGAAGGGGTTAATGTTGGTAAGGGTACAGGCTGGGGTAGTCAGGGCCCTGGTAGAAGGGGTTAATGTTGGTAAGGGTACAGGCTGGGGTAGTCAGGGCCCTGGTAGAAGGGGTTAATGTTGGTAAGGGTACAGGCTGGGGTAGGACCCTGGGGCGGAAGGGGTTAATGTTGGTAAGGGTACCGGCTGGGGTAGGACCCTGGGGCGGAAGGGGTACACACTGGTCAGGGTCTGGGATATTACGGGCCCTGGCAGAAGCGGCGCGTACTGGAGTAATGTGGGACCTGGTGGGAGGGGGACACGTTGATAAGGGTACAGACCAGAGGTGGCAAAACGGGACCCGAGGACCCGGTCTCTAGACCCAGTCTGGACCCAGTTGGTCCCAGACTAGGTCCCGCCAAATGATACCGGGTACAGACTGGGTCCAACTTATGTTTCATGATGGTTTCACGCAAGTAGAAACACTGATCGCATGTTTCTTTGTGCGGTTGGCCAATCTGAACTGTATGGATTTGCAACTACAAGTTAGTTTACTTGCACTAGCTGTAGAGTGCAGATTTGTCAATATTAGTCGCGGGACAACATCATTTTGCTAGTTGGGTCCGCTGGGTCCAAACTTGCCTTGCACCAGGTATAACTGGGTCCATTTTTCAGCTTTTGGGACTGCGTCGGGTCAGGGTCAAAAAATATCAACTTTTGCCACCTCTAGTACAGACTGGGGGAGTGTGGGCCCTCGCAGGGCGGGGGGGGGGGGGGGGTAAACGGCGATGATGGTACAACACAGGCGTGGTGGTGAGAGTCAGGTAGTGCAGGACAAGGTGGTTAAAAGAACTGCTGCCAATTTATACCTACTAACTACACCAGCTGCATCCACAGGAAATGCTAGGAACTATCCATTCGTTTCGAAACCATCTGCAAAGAAACAAATACAAACAAATGCACAAATCACTCTGCAATCACAGTAAAGATGCCGCACCCCAGACATGTTTAAACACATGGTGCGTTCACTACAACCAAACATCCCCACAACAACAGCATTATGCTGATAAACATCCAAATATCTTCTGACGAAACCCAACGGTGCAGGTGTAGCGTTCCCCCGCTACACCTGCTACACCTGCACCGGTCCGCTCAGCGGAACGCTCGTGGCTTCACAACGATGCGACTTCCCTATTTATCAATTAGGGTATCTCGCGACGACCCAAGCGGGGAAACAGAAACACCTCGCCAGTAGCCAGACTCGAACCCGGAACCCATGTATTAAGAGCCCAACGGTCTACCGACTGCGCCACCCGGACCTCTCACCCACCTGCACCAGTCCCAGTAGAACCCGGAACCCATGGATTAAGAGCCCAACGTTCTACCGACTGCGCCACCCGGACCTCTCACCCACCTGCACCAGTCCCAGTAGAACCCGGAACCCATGGATTAAGAGCCCAACGCTCTACCGACTGCGCCACCCGGACCTCTCACACCCACCTGCACCAGTCCGAGTAGACACCGCAGTATAACGGCGGCGGCCGGCCAAACCACCACCACGACCGGGAACAGCAGCAGGCTGGCCGCGCCGACCAGCTGCGTGAACACGATCACACGGGCACCGCCCAGACGGTCCGCCAGGTGGCCGCCCAGCACCTGTGGAGGACGGAGAGGGACACGGTCACACGGGCACCGCCCAGACGGTCCACCAGACGGTCCGCCCAGCACATGTGGAGGACGGAGAGGGACACGGTCACACGGTCACCGCCCAGACGGTCCGCCCAGCACCTGTGGAGGAGCGGAGAGGAACACGGTCACACGGCACCGCCCAGACGGTCGCCCAGCACCTGTGGAGGGACGGAGAGGACACGGTCACACGGGCACCGGCCCAGACGGTCCGCCCAGCAACCTGTGGAGGACGGAGAGGAACACGGTCAGACGGACACCACCCAGACGGTCCGCCAGGTGGCCGTCCAGCACCTGTGGAGGACGGAGAGGGACACGGTCACACGGGCACCGCCCAGACGGTCCGCCAGACGGTCCGCCCAGCACCTGTGGAGGACGGAGAGGGACACGGTCACACGGGCACCGCCTAGACGGTCCGCCCAGCACCTGTGGAGGACGGAGAGGGACACGGTCATCTGGGGAGGCACAAGCCAGCGCGTGGGCTGATGTGGTGGGGTATTCAGGCTGTATGATGATACAACTGCCAGCATGTGTCGTCTAGTTCTCAGGTTC
>JAXIVJ010008447.1:0-55611 GCA_036785665.1 Chirona hameri
AATAACTGCAGATATTCGGTCTTCAAATGTTAAGTATTTACATAAAACGCCACCGAGTACTTTGACTTTGGTCGCTGGATGAAGTGTCGCATCATCAAACTTTATCTCAAAGTCGGCACTGAGCCGTCTGCGATTTGAGGCAAATCTCACTTCACGGAGAATATCGTTTTTTTAGGATTCGTTTCAACTGATTTTGAATAAACCAATTATTACCTAAGCCAATTACAACTAAGTGTGACCTGAACACGGTTTTGGAGGCCTGCCAGGTCCTGCGGATCACGTCGGTGAATGAACTGCGCGTCGTCTGCATATAACACCACCTTTGTGTCGAACAAATACGAGGTGAGATCGTTAGTGAATAACACAAATAAAATCGGTCCCAAGATAGAGCCCTGAATCACTACGTGATCAATGACAACGGCTGCGCCAAAGTCCCCTTGGACTCTCTGATGCCGATCGCTTAGCCAGTTCTCAAACCGGTGAGAATCGACGCCATACCATCCAAGTTTATCCAGAAGCCGGCGGTGCTGGACGCTATCGAATGCCTTAGATGTGTCAGCCGTCGTTAGGCAGCTGACCATTCCCTGATCCACGCTGCTGGCCAGGTAGCTGACAACGTCCAGCATCGCCGACTCCGTGGATCGCCCGGGCCTGAAACCGTGTTGCTGATCGCAGAGGACACTGTGTGTTATCAGCTTATCAAGCAGCTGTGAACAAACAACACGCTCAGCAAGTTTCACCACTGTTGGTAATATCGAAATTGGTCGATAGTTAGAAGGATCGTCACGGCATCCGGACTTGTGAATTGGCACGACAGTTGCGACTTTCCATTCAGCGGGGACTACTCCAGATGTTATCGAGGTATATTAAGGACATTTCAAATACGCGTCCCTATCACGGAAAACGTCATACGCAACATCGCAACAGTGATGTCATCATTACCAGACGCATTAGACGATTACATACTTTTCAGACAGTTTAACAGCTCTGGCAAAGTCACCGTGTGAACACGAAATGCACCACTCACGACACGGGGCGGGCAAGGAGATATCGGCCGGGCGTTTTCGTTCTTAGCATCCAACTCGGCTGCAACACGAGCCCCCACCGAAGCGAACTGCTGATTTAGTCTTCTCTTGACCTGCCCACTCCGGTCTGCTCTGGGTCAACCAGCTCACAGTACACTTTGGCGATACAACAAACCGGCTTATACCTTTCCACGTGGTTTTACGCAAACATATAAATGATGACATAAAAAAAGACCCTCTCGCTTGGTACTGAGCACTTTTAACTGCATTTCGCTTCGCTCGGTAAACCTGGTAGGTCTCTGGACACGGATCGGTATCTGACACGATCGGATGCTGGCTGGGTAGTAAGTAGAAGTATTTAAAGGTGTTTTCAGATAAAAAACAAGCATCATTTGCAAAAGCTTAATACCCTCTCAATCCACAACTCTCAGCTAAGTCGTTTGTGTATGGCTGGCTGTGTGGAGCAAAGCAACGACGGTGCCTGCTTCTTGTGCAGCGCTCAGCTCTGGCTACTTACCAATGCTGAGTTGCAGTCTCCGTGCCGCTGGCATTCAGGGCCGAGCGATCCATTGGTCAAACACCGGATACTCGAGCATTTCAAGGCGTTCACATAAGATAGATAGAGATGTTTATTCTCACATGTCTCAGTCACAGGTGAGATGCGACGTCGGTTAATCGGTCGGGCGGTGGAGGCCTCAAGTCAACATGTTGAGCATTGACTGCCCCGGGGCCCATGACGTACCATTCAGTTTCGGTTTCTCCATTGAGGGACTCGAGGCATCATTGCCTTACAACATATGATCGCAAAGCACAAACTGTTTACTCAATCACAGAAAGAAAGTAGCATTTTGTATCGAGCATATCACATTTTCCCATTTGTTCTTCACCAACATCGGTCAGCGCGCTGCGCTGGAGCTATTTCCGAAATGGCACGGACATACGCCTCCAACAACAGCCCCTCCAACAACAGCCCCATTCCTGCACGGTCTGTATGAGGTCGCAGGACGCCTCCAACAACAGCCCCATTCCTGCACGGTCTGTATCAGGTGCACAGGAGCGTGACGGAGCAAGGCCCGATAGTCAGCCCACGTGCACAACACTCCACCAGAATTGGGTGCAGGGCAGCTGGACCGAGGCGAACGCACTCTCCAGACAGATCAGCTCTGGGTTACAGGACCCAACGCAACTGCTGGGTTGCAGGACCTAACGCAACTACTGACAACTGATAAGGTCAACAATAGTAGGTATGACGTTACGTCCATGTAATTTAATTTCTAGAACAGGTTTACACTCAATTCTGTGCTCGTATTCACAACCACGGGTTAAGGGTCGGAGTAAAAGTTGAGCGTGAGGAGTAGAATTCGGAGTTGAGTTATCTTCAACTTTAACCCGTATTCACAATGCAATTCTAACCCGGGGCTGCCCCGGAGTATTTTAACCCATACAAAATGCGGGAAGAGTGGATTATTTTCGCCACTTCTCACGTGACTTGTTTATTAAATAATACATTCCTCGCGCTGTCAAATATCAAAGCAGTTTGACGGTTTATCGGCATCTTTGCCCCAAGCTTTAGCCTTGTGTTCCAAACAGTTTAGTCGCCTTTATTACGAGCGAGCGCTTCGCGCTCGCTCGTCCTTCCGTGGTATATGGAAACAAATCTGAATATGAGCGGCCCAACCCGGCCTGGCCCGGCCCGTGGCGACGCTTTTGAGAAGATCATATCTCTGCAACCGCTCGTCCGATTGACAAGCGGGCTTCTTTGCTGAGCAGCCCCATCTAACCTACCCTGTTTGAGACCAGTGCCGACCAGTGGCGGATCCAGGGGGGGGGGGGGGGGGGAGGGGGAGGGGGGGGGGGGTCACGGGTGTCATGACCCCCCCCCCCCCTTGGGCCGTGAAGGGGCACCACCGCGTCGGGGGCACCACCAAAACCCCCAAATAAAACAAAAATCAAGCAAAAATGATCAAAAAATCCAAAATAAAGCAAAAATCCAAATAAAGCAAAAAAAAATCAACAAAAAATTCAAAATAAAGTAAAAATTGCTGCGCCGCCACATCATTCAGTGTTCTTTGAACCAAGGACAACACCGCGCCGGTGTACCAGGGGCACCACCGCGCCGGTGCACCAGCGGCACCACCGCGCCGGTGTACCAGGGGCACCACCACGCCGGTGTACCAGGGGCACCACCGCGCCGGTGAACCAGCAGCACCACCGCACGGGGCACCAGAGGCACCACCGCGCCGGTGTACCAGGGTCACGACGGCGCCGGTGTACCAGGGGCACCACAGTGCCGGTAGGTGGAGCTATGGGGCGAGGGGAGGAACCAGGGCACCGTGCCTCCTTCAATCCAGGAGGGGGAAATAATGGCCTGGTGCTGCAATGAAATCACAAGCATTGGTAGCTGGAGAGAAAAAAACAATCTTGCGAAATGATGGTAAATTATAATTGCTAAATTATGCAAAGAAAATGTCCCTTCATGCCTCCCGTCCCTTGAGCTATGAAGGGACACCAACGTGCATTTATACCAGAGGCAACAACGTATCGGACTCGACGGGCCCTGATGGCCCTCGGGAGTCGGGATCCGCTTCCATAGACGGTGGAACAGGAGGGAGGGGGGGGGGGGCACCGGGCACCGTGCCCCCTTGAATCCAGGAGGATGGGGAGGCGGGGCACCAATGTCCTGGTCCCCCCATCAAATTGCTGAAAACCCACCTATTTTATGCGAAATGGTGCAAAATCAAGAGACAAAAAAACGCGCCGCTTCGCGGCGCATATTACATACGTGCGTTCTGATAAATCCTCGATGTCAAGATGTTTGTTGATTATCATTTGTTTTGTTCGCGAACGAACCCTTAGGCCCACCATTGAGGCCTTTTATATTGTGGTTCATGGCTGGAAATCCATGAAACATATTTCAAACTGGTAAACAACTGCACCCAAGCTGTTATAATTTTGTGATTAAAAAGTCGAAAATATCAAGTATAAATAAAAATAAATAAAAAAACGGCGAAATTTCTTCTATCTTTGCGGTGGAAGAATCTCATTGAGTGGCTGCATTGGTGCCTTTGGGCTGATATATATATAGATTATAGAACCTTTCGATTTTATAGGGTCTAGTTATCCAGACCAAAACAAAATAAGCAAAAAAATCCGGGCCGCTACGCGTCGCAAATCAATGTGTTCTTTTCCAGTACAAAAGGGTCTAATATAGACTGTACACACTGGCGGCCGCAGGGGGAGGGGGGAGGGACATGGGGCCATGGCCCTGCTTTTGGCCTTAAATGGGGGGGGGGGGGGGCAACATGCCTTTTGGCTCCACCTTTTGCTCCAGACATATTTCCTCGTTTTTACCCTGCATTTTGGTTCCAATAGCAAACATTAGTTCTCCATCCCACTCAAAACCTCAAAATTTTCAGCCGCTTCGCGGCGCAATAATATGGGTATCTATTTTGCATGAATACCATTTGTAGTTAAGTTTAAGGGCAGCCTTTGTGACCAATTTTCTTCAATATCTGTTGTATTATCCCTTATCAATATCCCTTTGCAAAATCCTGCCTATTTTTTAGCTCAAGAACATTTTGAAGTCCGCTCGAGACACAAAGCAATATGACACACTGCTATCGCATGCATAGGATTTACAGCTTGTAAAAAACGGCTACCCCCCTCCCCTCCTGGTCACGAACCTCGACTACCCTCTTGGTCAATTCCGCATCAGCCGTCTGGCCGCCCTTGACTGTACAAATTATATAATTTAGCACCATCTGCGGCACTTTAAATGATAGAAAGGGTACGACTGATATTGCAAATGCCTATAGTCAACGTTTAGTCAACTAAAACAAAAACTGAAATAGGGGCACCCTCAAAATACAGTGGACCAAATCCGTTGAGTTTTCAGATTTGGGTATAGGTAGGGGCACAACTGCAATTGATGACCCCCCCCTTGAAGATTTTCTGGACCTGCCCCTGGTGCCGACTCATGTGGGTGACTACTACTGCGCGTGGCGCGTGCCGCGTGAGGGGTGTTGAAAGGGGTTTTCTCGCAAAAACTTCGCAACGGCTGGGCAGATTATGTGCAAATTTGGTGTGTGCAGTCAGCGACCACTCAGCCACCACTTTCCCACAAGTCAGGGGTGGGGTGACTGCACGTGCGCACGTGCACACCCCTCTTCTATATCTCAGGAACGGCTGAGCCGATTGTTTTACAATTTAGTTTGTGGTTAAGGACCTCTCAGCCGCCAGTTTCCCACAAGTCAGGGGTGGGGTGACTGCACGTGCGCACGTGCACACCCCTCTTCTATATCTCAGGAACGGCTGAGCCGATTGTGTTCAAATTTAGTGTGTGGTTAGGGAAATCCCAGTCGCCAGTTTCCCACAAGTTAGGGGTGGGGTGCCTCTGCACGTGTGCACGTGCTCACCCTTTTTGTATCTCAGAAACTACTTGCCCGATCGAGTTGAAATAATCACCATACATTTCGTTAGCGCTCGCTCATTCATCGCCAACTACGGCGCCTTACTGGTGTTTAATAGTCGTCTGGTTCTACTGGTAGTTTCGTTTATAAGTGAGCATATTTTGCGTCTTGATTTTGTGAGATTTTCCTGACATGTCATAATTCACAAAAGGGCTTGCAGATGATATTGGACTGCGATAAACTGCGGGCACTGCGGGCACGGACTGGCACGGCACGGGCTGCGGGCACGGGCACGGACAATAAACGCGGTCACTGTCGGATCTAGAGTTCGAGTTTGGGGGCTAACATTTCGCTCCGTTTCATCAGCGAGAAGTTGTTGACCGGCGGGGGGGGGGGGGGGTGGCGTCGGGTCGTCATCACGAAGAGTCTTATGGCGTCATCAGCGCACAAATCCGTTGACCTGGTGGGGGGGGGGGGGAGGGGGAACGTGTGGGGGTATACTTGTATTGAATGCCCCTAATACCCCCTGGATCTGCCAGTGTTCTGCAATGGTAGGGCTACCACTGCATAAATAATAATAATCATAGTTTATTTCATCCATGCTCGGTACATATCTGGAAATCAATCCATAGCTATAAAAATAAGAAAATTGGGAAATGTTTTTATTTTACTGAACCAATGCCCTAATTCATACCTACTACACCTTTTTACATTATTGGTCGTCCAATCCACAACACCTCCTCAGCCAATCTGCAAATAGATGGCGCTAGTATTCACCATTCCGGCAAAACTATCGACATATCGGCATAACATACCACTAATGTGTGTCAACGATTCGTCTTTTAACAAAACATTCAGTATTCAGCAAAACTGAATCACCTCCGGCAAGAAGACTGACTATTCAGAATAAGAATTCGTCTTTAGTTTATATCACATCAACATAAACAAGACTTTGGAACTTGACAAATCCGTTCACTCATGTTAGCATGTACGTGTGCTAAACCCCAGGTGGCGTACCACATACCAGTGACCGAGTTCGGTGGCGGTGGATGTTTCTGCATTTAATTATCCAGGATGCGTTAAGACCGTAATCCACATTATACACCTTTTTGCATTACTCGATGGCCAATTGTCGATATCCAATTGAACAGCACTTTCGGCAATCGCCATTCAGTACAACCCATCGGCGGTCTTCATTAGCAGTTGGCATATCAGCAAAACAGGCTGGACACCACATTGGCCAGCCTGCATTACATTTCGTCAGTGCATCCATGCGTGCGCCATATTCGTCACGGGCAAAACACTTCGTCCAATCGTGGTACAGTTTTCGTCATAAAGCGAATAAATGACAGGTTGACAAAACCCATCGGCGTTATGCATACACTATGACCATTTGTCGACAATATTCGTCAAAGCTTAAAACCAAATTCGCCTGCACAAATATGGATGTTATAAACGCTGTTATAAACGCTATAGCTGAATATATTTTCTTAGATGTGCATTCGTGTCTTAGAATTACATTGTCACAATCCATGTGTTATTCGGCGAGTCGCTCATTCGATTTCATGCATTTCCTTTTCATGTGCGGAGTGAATGGAAAGAGTAAATTTACTCCGAGCCACCGTCACCGATTTCGCTCCATGAAGAGCATGTCATGACTAACACATGGCGTATGGACATTACGTTGCGTTACACGATGCACTTCACCAGATGCGTGTGCTTCCTCAGTGGATGATTTGCTCGCCGTTCAAACTCCGCAGAGAAAACAATCGGCGACTATAGGCGTTGCAGAACGTAGCCGACATAGTCTCAGAGGTGATTGCCATCATCGCAGCAGACACTACTCTGATCAGGCTATGCGTGCGCCATTCCATTAGTCCCATTCCATTTCCCTGGCCAAGGCAGGGCTTTCCAACACGTAGCATATTTATATGTGTATATATTTATAGATTTATAGATTTATATATATGTCATATATTGTGTTTTATAAATGTATATTTCATATATATTTATGTGTATCTAAATATGTAAATATATACACATATACATATGTAAATATATAAATATTTAAATATATAAATATATAAATATACAAATATATAAATATATAAATATATAAATATATAAATATATAAATATATAAATATATAAATATATAAATATATAGATATATAAATATATAAATATATAAATATATAAATATATAAATATATAAATATATAAATATATAAATATATAGATATATAAATATATAAATATATAAATATATAAATATATAAATATATAAATATATAAATATATAAATATATAGATATATAAATATATAAATATAGAAATATATAAATATATAAATATATAAATATATAAATATATAAATATATAAATATAACAAGATATAAATCTATAAATATATACACATATAAATATGCTACGTGTTGGAAAGCCCTGCCTTGGCCAGGGAAATGGAATGGGACTAATGGAATGGCGCACGCATAGCCTGATCAGAGTAGTGTCTGCGGCGATGATGGCAATCACCTCTGAGACTATGTCGGCTACGTTCTGCACCGCCTATAGTCGCCGATTGTTTTCTCTGCGGAGTTTGACCGGCGAGCAAATCATCCACTGAGGAAGCACACGCATCTGGTGAAGTGCATCGTGTAACGCAACGTAATGTCCATACGCCATGTGCTAGTCATGACATGCTCTTCATGGAGCGAAATCGGTGACGGTGGCTCGGAGTAAATTTACTCTTTCCATTCACTCCGCACATGAAAAGGAAATGCATGAAATCGAATGAGCGACTCGCCGAATAACACATGGATTGTGACAATGTAATTCTAAGACACGAATGCACATCTAAGAAAATATATTCAGCTATAGCGTTTATAACAGCGTTTATTTATAACATGCATATTTGCAGGCGAATTTGGTTTTAAGCTTTGACGAATATTGTCGATAAATGGTCATAGTCATAACGCCGATGGGTTTTGTCAACCTGTCATTTCATTCGCTTTATGACGGAAACTTTACCACGATTGGACGAAGTGTTTTGTCCGTGACGAATATGGCGCACGCATTGTAATGCACTGACGAAATGTAATGCAGACTGACCAATGTGGTGTCCAGCCTGTTTTGCTGATATGCCAACTGCTAATGAAGACCGCCGATGGGTTGTACTGAATGGCGATTGCCGAAAGTGCCGTTCAATTGGTTATCGACAATTGGCCATCGAGTAATACAAAAAGGTGTAGTAGACGTATTCCACACAACATAGGTACATACATGTAATACATGGAAATTTACTCACGCGCTCCTCAGCGGGCGAGACCAAAGGCTGCAACTCTGAGTGTAAAATTATAACTTACATTGGTTGTGAATCGTTCTAGATCAAAAATAGCGTCAGACGCGCCACTTTCCCTACTGCTACCGAAATGCTACAAAATAGAGGAAACACGAACGAGGCAAAAACAACGATTTCTTTCTTTCGCAAGAAGTTATTTTTCGCAGTCAGTACCCATTTTTCATCGCCAGTTTCAGCGGATTTTTTTAGGGGGCTAATTTATATTGCCGCTTCCCTCGAGCGTGGAATGGGGGGGGGGGATTATTCCCCTACCGCCCCCCCCCCTCCCCTGTATCCGCCAGTGTTCGCTGCAACCAGTCACGGCAGCGGCCATCCAAGTGGAGACTCGAAGGGACCCGACACTATCAAGAGTGATGTACATACTTCATCCGAGCTGGGTTGGCCTGATCATGTACCTGAGAAACTGCAATCATTCAAAGCCAAAGACACCGCGCTGACATGGAAATTCACTCACACGCTCCTCAACAGGCGAGACCAAAGGCTGCGACGCTGCGTGTAAAATTATAACTTACGTTGGTTGTGAATCTCTCCAGATTAAAAAAGTGTGCCTGACGCGCCACTACCCTTACTACTACCAAAATGCTACAGAATAGAGGAAACACGAACGATGCAAAAATAACTATTCATTTCGTTCGCAAGAAGTTATTTTTCGCAGTCAGTACCCATTTTTCATCGCCAGTTTTAGCGGATTTGGGGGGGCTAATTTGTATTGCCGCCCGGGCCTTCAGCGTGAAGGGGGGGGGGGGGCTTTGGCCCCTGCCGCCCACCCTGGATCCGCCAGTGAGCGCGGTTAATAAAACAAAACAGAAATATAAAAACACAAATATAAAGAAAGATGCGAAGAATGAGGTAATAATCCAGAACTAAGGTTAGTGTTAAGACCGTGTAAGTCCTGGAGTGAAACGGAGGAAGACTTAAAACGACGTCAAGGAGAACATGATGGAGCTGCAGCGACAGGTCTTGGGAAAAGAACTGGAAAATTAACTGAAGTTCTATCTGAGATTCGTGATACGTGTTGTTGAGTGTTCTATCATTAGTTTAAAGTCGTTGAATGAGAAAAAAGACTTTGGTTGTTCAACTATTTGAATATGTTTTAACGATACAGGGTTAAACAAGTTTAGCACCTTTTTGGCGATAATCGAGGTGAATTTTCAGCTTTATGCTGCCTGTTGGTGTAACATTTACGCCCCATCAGCAGTTTTTCTTAGTGTCTGGATGCTTTATTCAGCATGTTAGTATCTTACCGAGACTTGGTACGTCACACACGGTACTTAGTAATAGCATGTGGAAATAATAAGTGTGCTACCAGAATAGCATGACCTGTTGATGGAGTTCTCGCTGTAGCAGTTGTCAGGCAGCTAAGTGCTTCATTCAGAGCATTTTAAGTGAAAGGACTCTTTCCCAAGCCTCACCTAGCAGCTGGGATGCTAATAGTTTTTAACAGTGTATGTACAATACATGATTGCAGCTCAAATGGGAACCCGCTCTCCCTATTTAACCGTGTAAGACGGTTTGACAGCAATTCATCTAATATATTGCTAGAAAGCAAGGATGGATGGAATCTATTTTTATTGTACAATACTGAACTACACAAACAAATTTGTATGGCTAGAACTGCCTCGTACGCCCATATTCACATATTTCTGGCGTGGGTAATTATTTTATTGCACATTTACCCAGTCCCTAGAGCAGGGTAGAAAATCTGCCCTGACCCGACCTCAAGTTGAGGGTAGAATTCGTTTGTGAATACCATTTACTCCTACCCCGAGGTAAGAGTAAAACCTCGAGTTAGGGGTATATTTTATTGTGAATACCGGTTACCCTTACCTCGGGGTATTTACCCTCGGGTAAGGGTATAATTCGATTGTGAATACGGGCGCTAACTTTAAGCGAATGCTTGTCTACTGCGTTACCATATTTAGACATAACAAGCTACAATCACACGTATAAGCGAAAGGTGGGGCATTCCATGACTGATCTACCAAGGCATAACACCCTACATTTCAGATTTCGATATAACCACGTGTCGGGGGTTATCTGGGCCGTATATTCACGCTGTGAAATTTGCAGCCCGTCTGTCGGATGGGTTTCGAGTTATAGCCTCAGGCATCTTTTTGATGTCGCGCACAGCTCTAATTTTCAGCGAGCAATATCTCCCATCTCAATCATGCGAGTCTTACAAACATATATATCATCAGAATCATCATGCACCATAGATTATTATGATATAAACACTTTTTTAAAGTGCATCTTCTTGTTTATTTTCAACGCGTGATATTAGGCCAAATCACGTGATTTTATAATGTGGCCTTTTATAATTCGGATTTTTTCCCATGCCAGAATCGACTTCGATACATAAGTCTTCGATGGTAAAAAAATAGGAGATATTTTTTTCTCAAAATATTTTATTTATATTTTTGTAATGTAAAAATAATGGTCACCAGCACGTCTTCGGTAATAACTTTGCACGTAGTTGTGCTAGATAGCTCAATTCAACGGCACTATGCTCATCTCGTCGACTTTATTTCAATCATATATAACATGAGCCTTGTAGTCGATCTGTGACCTCAAGGTCACGCGACCTGAGGTCACCCGGTGCAGCCCACGTCAGATCGACCAAGCCATACCACCCTACATCTCATATTTCGATGAAACTACGTGACTATCTGGACCGTAGATTCACGCTGTGGAATTTTCAGCCCCGTTTGTCAAATTGGTTTCGAGTTATAGCCACAGGCATCTTTTTGATGTCGTGCAAAGCTCTAATTTTCAGCGGGCGATATCTGCCATCTAAATCATGGGAGTCATATAAACCGAACCATATCATCTGAATCGTCAGAAGCCGTCCGGGCAGATCACGTGATTTTTTAATGTGGCCATTTACAATTCGGATTTTGTACATACCAGAATCAACTTTGATACATAGGTCTTCGATGGTAAAAACAAATGGCGATAGTTTTTTTCCCTCAAAATATTGTATTTATATTTTTGTATTTGGAAAAATAATGGTCACCAGCACGTCTTTGGTAATAACTTAGCACGTAATTGTGCTAGAGAGCTTAACTCAACAGCATTATATTTGCCTCGTCGATTTGCATTCAATGATGCATAACATGACCCCTGCAGGTCAATCACGACCTGCATGCAGGACCTGCAGGTCACGTGACCTGAAGGTCACGTGACCTGAGGTTGATTTCCCAAATCACCTGGCTTGATTATACAATATATAATTTATTGGAATTTTTTGTTTCATTTGACAAAGCTGAACATTTTTCTCTCTAGAAGACGCTTTTAGCTATTCATAGCATTCATTCTCAGTCTGCAAATAAGGATGCGCAAATTTGATTTCTTAAGGATCCACAGTCGCCTCTATCGGCGAAATATTGAATTATGTCATCACGTCACACGTGATCTTGATCACTGAGTGTAATAGGTGTCACGTGATTTGAAAGGCCTGCGCCCTCCTATTTCACCTACAAAAACACGAATTTTAGCTGATAACATTACGAAACCACGTGACCTGACCTGGTCATATGTCATATGTCATATGTCAAAATTGCAACATTTTCGATTCAAATTTTCCAAAATTACATTACATTACATTAATTTGTGGTCAATGGCGATTCTGACGATATATAGGTTTCTATAATTCAAATTATTTACATGGGAGATATCACCCGCTGAAAATTAGAGCTTTGTGCGACATTGAAAAGATGCCTGAGACTATAACTAAAAAAAAATCGATGGACGAAGCTGACAATTTTACAGCGTGAATGCACGGCCCAGATAACCCTAGACACGTATTTTCACCTAAATATGAGTAGTAGGGTGTAATGTCTTGGTCGATCTGACGTGGGCTGCACCGGGTGACCTCAGGTCACATGACCTTGAGGTCACAGAGCGACTACAAGGTTCATGCTATTTCATTGAAATCAGGTCGACGAGATAGGTATAGTGCCGTTGAATTGAGCTCTCTAGCACAATTACGTGCAAAGTTATTACCAAAGACGTACTGGTGACCATTATTTTTTCCAAATACAAAAATATAAATATAATATTTTGAGAAAAAACTTATCACATTTTTTTACCATCGAAAACTTATGTATTTCGTACATATTTCATCACATATTTCATCATCATCACATATTTCTGTCAATTCTTTCGCTGTCAATTCTGGCATGGAAAAACGAAATTTAAATGGCTACATCTTACAATCACGTGATTTTACCTAATATTACGTGTTTATTTCTTTTTGTGAATTTTCAAAAAGTATTTATATCCTATTAATCTATGGTTCATGATAATTCTGATGACATATATGTTTGTATGACTCGCATGATTGAGATGGGATGTATTTCCTGCTGAAAATGAGAGTTTTGCACGACATTGCAAAGTTGTCAGAGGCTGTAACTCGAAAACTATTCAAAGGACGAGGCAGATAATTTCACAGCGTGATTCTACGGCCCAGATAACCCCTAAGCCATAGTTCTCAACTCATTTTCTTGCACCTATGTTTGTTTAAAGAAACAAAACATAAATCAACAAAAATGAGATATTGTTTAAGGGAGTAACTCCGAAAAAAACGTGCCCTTATTTTAAGTGGAACAGATATTTAAGCATGGCCTGCTCGCTGACAAATAAACTTATGTTCGTTGTCTAACACAACACCATGGAAGGGAATCTATTGACAATATGATTTTGTATCATTGTATGTATATTTATACGTGGGATTGAGATATCGGATAAAATAAAACGAAAAAATCAAATGGAAGCAAACACAAAATTGTAGGTTACTTTGTATTAGCAAGCTGAAAGTTCCGAACGCATTTTTTTCCGTAAAAATTTCATACTGAATGTCAGGATTGTCAGGATTGCCATACCCAGCTTTGGGGGGGGGGGGGGGGGGGGGGTAGGGGAGGGAGGGGGAGGGGAGTGGTGATTGACCATCATACCGGCTCAGGACTTTGAACTGCGGGGGGTAGGGGAGGGAGGGGGAGGGGAGTGGTGTTTGACCATCATACCGGCTCAGGACTTTGAACTGCGGGGGGGGGGAGGGAGGGGGAGGGGAGTGGTGTTTGACCATCATACCGGCTCAGGACTTTGAACTGCGGGGGGGGGGGGGGGGTAGGGGAGGGAGGGGGAGGGGAGTGGTGGTTGACCACCATACCGACTCAGGACTTTGAACTGCGGGGGGTTAGGGGAGGGAGGGGGAGGGGAGTGGTGTTTGTTTGTTTGTTTTTTCCCCCGGACCGGCCTATAGCCATTTTCCGGGGGGGGGGGGGGAACTACTTCTGGCAATTTGCCAGGAAAATATTTACGTTAACCGGTGTATGTGAACCCGGAGCTTGCTAGGGAGTAGGGTATCTATTTTACGTTAATGAAGTGTTCAAAGTAAATATAATATATAGCCTTACGTTAAGTATTTCGTTCAAGGTCAAAAATACGTAAAACACGAGACACACGTACATACACATTTTATTACATACACTCACGAACACACATACACTTGAACACAATGTCAGTGTTGATGGAGCCGGGGTGCCATCATTGCAACAACGGGAGACTGTTGCCAATCTCTCTGGCTCCGGCGCCCCGGCGAGACCTGGTTGTGGGATGTATTTAGCTTGGAGAAAAGTCCTGAATAATACAAAAACCCAGCGTCTAACGCAAAGGGGAAAAACCTGCGCGGAGAGCCAAAATTGCGCTAGGCCAAAAACCCCTGTTATATTTGCTTAACTAGTCGTGTTTGGTAGAGAAAATCGAAGAGGAGGTTTGTCAGTTCGGGATAATTATCACCTAACAGCGTTTGGAGATTTAATGTGATGCGATTTTGTTGCGTGTAATTAATAATTTTCTGACGTTTGTCGTTGTGTACTGGGCAAGTAATTAGTAAATGTTTAATTGTGTAGCGCGGATAACCTGGACAATGTTGGCAATTTGGTGGCGGAAGATTGGCTATAATATGATAATGCGTAATTTTTGTGCGACCGAGGCGGAGGCGTGCTAATACTATTTCTTTTTCTCTACAATTCTGGTGACTAGATATCAAATGTTGGACTTTCGGCTTGATCGGATGAAGATGAAAATGCGGAGCAGCGTCCCACTCGCGCTGGCGCAATATGCTAAGTTGAGAATTTATATAATTTAAAACGTCTGATACAGGACTTGGAATATGGTTTTCTGAAGGTAATTCTAGGCTCAATTTCGCTAGTCTGTCGGCTTCCTCGTTTCCCGGGATACCGGCGTGTCCTGGGATCCAGAGGAATTTGATACTGCTGTTTTTACTGTTTAAATGCTTAATTATCTGTCTAATTTGAAACACTATCGGATTTATACAGTCACTAATCGAGGAAATGGCTGAGAGGGAGTGGTGGTTGACCATCATACCGGCTCAGGACTTTGAACTGCCCGCAGCGGCTCTGCGCCTGCGCGGCCGGCGGTGTGACGTCACAGTCGGCGCCTGGTGACGTCACGTCGGTCGGGGGCGGCGGCGGCGGCGACGGTGGCTCCGGGAGAAAGGCCGCCTTTTCGACACCCGGGAGTTCCTGTTCCCATTCGGCGGAGAGCGGAGCGCGCGGAGCGGCGGAGCAGCAGTGCGGTTCTGCGATGGCCGCTGTCTGTGTGGTATGAGCTCAGTACGGGTTGGAGTTTGTGACCGCAGCGTGCAGAGGACTCGGGACAGGGGCATGGCGAGGTGGTGCGTTAGAGGAGCCGTGGCAATGCGGCGGCCGTCGTGGTTGCTCCTCTTCTGCTGTGGATTGGTGCTGGCACCAGGTGAGTGTTTACACTGAAGGATCGGAAGGTCTCTGTCGTAGGGAAAAGCAATATCACGAAACTGGTCCTGTTGGCTTCTTGGAAATTATATAGACGTGATCGGACCAGAAATGTGTTACATACTCTTTCACCGGAAATAGGACAAGCTGATGCTCGACCCATTTCAAATATTCATAAACATAATTAATATGCCTTTATATAAAACATCATTCCTCCCACACAGTAATTTCTCGTGGTTTGCTAAAAACAAGGTCCTCATCTACGGACATCCTGCTAGGCATCAAACAGCTGACCCGGGTACACAACCTCCCACCCTCATAATCGATACCGCATTTACATTCAGAGTGTATCGTCCCAGTCTGCCCAGCATACCACCTCTGCACTGTTACACGCTGCTCTATCCTGCTCTGATCCGAGTCTGCGATCAGTCGGCTGCCGAAGAAACTTGGTCGCGCCGGGCTGGGCCGTCCCGGCTGGGCTGAGCTGGGCTGAGCTGGCCTGGAGAGCCGTCCGGCCCAGTGCCGGATCGCTGACCTCAATTCGGCCTACACGGCTCGCTGGCGGCGACGGCGGCGGCGGCGGCGGCGGCGGTACGATTGCCAGCTGGGCCAGCAGCTGGCACCGAGCGGGATCCGGGCCAGGGGTCCCGTCCCTGTAGTAAACGTTGGTGAACCTGGTCCACCTGCTAACACAATGTGAGACGTACCTGGTGCGAAGCGAACACCGTACTTACGGTTGGCGAGGTATGTTGTCACACTAACGTTGATATACACACTAACGTTGATATTACAAAAAACAAATATCGGACGGAATCGCCGGGATAACATAATCAAGTATGCTCCGGATCCAAGCTGGGTCCGGGCTGGGTCCGGACTGGATCTAGGCTGTGTCCAGGCTGTGTCCGGGCTGTGTCCGGGCTGCGTCCGGGCTGTGCCCGGGCTGTGTCCGGGCTGTGTCCGGGCTGGGTCAGGGCTAGGTTCGGGCTGGGTCCGGGCTGGGTCAGGGCTGGGTCCGGGATGAATCTGGACTGGATCTGGGATGAATCTGGACTGGATCTGGACTGGATCCGGGCTGGGTCCGGGCTGAATCCGGCCTGAATCAGGGTTGGGTCCGGGCTGGGTGTGGGCTGGGTGCGGGCCCAGCCCGAGACCCAGTCTGCACCGGCGCGCTAGTCACCAGGCTGGCGAGGCCGCAGGAATCGCGGTCACATCTCACGTCACGGTCACGAGCACGAGGTGCCGCCACGTGTGACACCACGTGAAAGTGTGGGCGACCGTTTCGGCAACTCGCTTCACGAACAGCACAGGTGTTCAGGCTTCGGTGCTCTGAACCGCCAGTGCTCTGAATCATGCGTGTTTGTGGGTTTTCTTTTGCCGAATCGGAAAAGTTCTTATGATAGGCGTCTGAGATAAAAAAGTGGGTTGAGTGGTATTGAAAAGCGCCTTCAATCAGAACAGCACGGTGCACGTGTCCTGCGCTTTGTGCGTGGCTGCGCCGCTCCCCTGCGCCAGATTGTGGGCCGGATTTGATTCCGGGGTCGGACACACTTCCTTATCATTTGCAAGAAGATGAGGTCCTGACAACTCATATCTAAGTGAGATACACTCGGTTGTACGGCTGGCAGTGGGGAGTAAGGTTGCTGCGGTGCTAGGCTCTTGTGCAGCGCCCAGGTCTAGGTGCAGCTGCTACCAATGCTGAGTTGCAGTCTCCGCGCCGCTAACTTTGAAGGCTGAGTGACACATTTATCGAACACTGGGTACAAGAGCATTATCTCGGCAGCTTTCACATTGCGAGATAGAATCTCAAGAGCCACGTTTCAATCTACACTTAAGTGTTTGTTTTGGGATTTCTGGGAAGTTATTAGTCCTCATAATAATGTTGTCCTTGTTCTATACAATGCCAACCATGGGCGTAACCAACACTGGGGACGGGAGACGGGGGGGACGCGCCCTCCCCCCAAACATTTTCGGATTTTAACATTACGCCTAGGGCGTTGCATGGAAAGAATCGACTTCGAAGTGCCTCGGTCCCCTCCCCCCCTACTTTCGGAAGGTGGTTACGCCCATGATGTCAACAATATAGGTCATGCCATATTGTTGCTCCTGTTTAATGGCTATGCCATTGCAAGCTATGGGTATAACCGGCTGTGAAATCAACCATTGAATAACCCATGACGGGACAACAAAGAAGGTCACCTTGCGCGTATTGGCCGCCGTCCACTTTCACGCTTGGTTTGCACCTGGCGGTGTATGTAGTTTGTTGGCCCACACAGGAAACCGACCGGGAGAAACCTAATCGACCGCCGCTAATGGTTCCCGGACATGATTATTCTCACATGGTTCAAATGCTATTAGCCGCATGGTAAGAACACTCACTCAAACCGCGGTCTTTTTAATAGCTGAGCGATTATTTGTTTAATACATTGTACTTTCTTCGTGGGTGCAAAGTGGTTTATGTTAAAGGGAATGTTTCACCTTTCTGAAAGTTGTCAAATATACGCTGGTTGTAGTAAACAATATGAAGTAAGTGGTGCTGAAAACGATGTGATATTTTTATCTCTCGAAATGTCACTTAATTTGACACAAATTAAGGTTTTAAATTTGGGATGATGACGTCATTATTTAGTTATAGACCGCCGCTGATTGGTTGCCCAAGTGGGATTGGCTGACAAAGTGTCTGTCAGCCAATCAGCGGCGGCACTAGCCTAGACCCCATTTGGCAAATGCGAAATTAAATTGCTTAAAAACGGCTATTTTTTTTAAAGGAAATGACCTTACTATTTTCGACATTTAAATAACGGCCAAAGATAATGGCTATCTCAGTTCAAAACCAATACAAAGGTGAAACATTCTCTTTAACCGTTCTTATATTATTTACGCCGTCAATGGTGATGATGTCTATAGTTAAGAAAACCGAGGCTCCAAAGCTTCTGGCGGCTGACGACATTTCAATTTTCGGCGTGCTCTCCAAGTCACCCTAGTGTTTCTGCACTCCCAGCCAGTCTGCCGCTGGCAATACGTCACTGGTGAGGGATGACTTTACACTATCCCGCAGCCGGCGTCAGCATGCGCCTGTGACCGAGTTTCGGCCGTGTACCACCTCCGGACCATGCCGGGAGCGAGTTCGGATGGTACACTTGTCACACGACCAGCCAGCTGCCGGCTGCCGGCCGGCCGGCGGCTACGAACGCCAGTCGGCCGGCCTGACTCCGTCGCGGTGTCCCCCAGGCTGTCTCACGGCCCTCTCATGTCCCTCCCGGCCGATATACCACGCCGTCCCTCTCAGCTCCCAGTCGCCCGTCCCTCCCGGCTCTCGGCTCTCGGCTCTCGGCTCTCGGCTCTCGGCTCTCGGCTCTCGGCTCTCGGCTCTCGGCTCTCGGCTCTCGGCTCTCGGCTCCCGGCTCCTGACCCCAGTCTCCAGGCCGGAGCACCGCCCGTCCCTCCTGCCTCCCGGCTCCCGCCACCACGCCGCCACACCGCGCCAAGTCTCCCGGTTCCCGCCACCACGCCGCCACACCGCGCCAAGTCTCCCGGTTCCCGCCACCACGCCGCCACACCGCGCCAAGTCTCCCAGTTCCCGCCGCCACACCGCCACACCGCGCCAAGTCTCCCGGTTCCCGCCACCACGCCGCCACACCGCGCCAAGTCTCCCGGTTCCCGCCACCACGCCGCCACACCGCGCCAAGTCTCCCGGTTCCCGCCACCACGCCGCCACACCGCGCCAAGTCTCCCAGTTCCCGCCACCACGCCGCCACACCGCGCCAAGTCTCCCGGTTCCCGCCACACCGCGCCAAGTCTCCCGGTTCCCGCCACACCGCGCCAAGTCTCCCGGTTCCCGCCACCACGCCGCCACACCACGCCAAGTCTCCCGGTTCCCGCCACACCGCGCCAAGTCTCCCGGTTCCCGCCACACCGCGCCAAGTCTCCCGGTTCCCGCCACCACGCCGCCGCACCGCGCCAAGTCTCCCGGTTCCCGCCACGCTGCGCCGTGCCACATCGCTACTCAAAGCCATGTGAAAGCCGCCGCCGAATGCCTTTGTGCCAGCGAAGCGTGGCGCGGTACACGCTGTGGACAACGTGGTACAGCTGGCTGACTTAGGATATGGCCGAGAGGAAACATTGCCTTAATCCCTCCTGGGAGAGGAATGGCCGAGAGGAATGGCCTAGAGGAAACCTTGCCTTGATAGCGCTGTTTCGGGGCGCAGGACGCGCGCCACCGCCGCGGGCACATCTGTCCTCAAGTTGCCCAGTTTTCGGCTGGCGGCCGCGCGGCGGCTCTTCCCGTACATAGCCGCTGCGTCCTGGAATAGGCTGCCGCGACATGTAACCGGCTCTGTCTCGCGATCGCAGTTATTGCAGCGCCTTCCGGGCTGAACATGTCGAGGATTAGAGTCATGTACTTCATTCGCAAGTAGTGTCATTTGTGTTAGTGTCATGCTGGAGTTCTTAATGTTTGTGATTCATGTTTTGACTGGGCCGTAATAGCCACTTGTGGAAACGCCCTAATACATACATACAATAAATACATACATACTTGATCCCTCAGCCGAGAGAAATAACTGCGTAGAAACCTTGCTACGGGTTCTCGATCTCCGCTTGCGTCTTCGGCGTGAAATACTCTGGGCCACTTCTCAGAGGAAATTCTGTGTTCATGTGAGTGCTTAGTGGCCGCGTCACCGCGGATCTCACGGTGGTTCACGTCGGACGCATCTCCCGCCCATCACTATGCTAGGACCGGGGCCATCACTATTCTGTGACCGGGGCCATCACTATTCTGTGACCGGGGCCATCACCATTCTATGACCGGGGCAATCACTATTCTATGACCGAGGCCATCACTATTCTGTGACCGGGGCCATCACTATTCTGTGACCGGGGCCATCACTATTCTGTGACCGGGGCCATCACTATTCTGTGACCGGGGCCATCACTATTCTGTGACCGGGGCCATCACGTAGTGGCGGCCGTCTTCTGAGGTGGTCGTTGTTCTGTTGGGCTAGGGCGCATAGCCTCACTGGGCCCACGAGTCAGTCTGCTGAGATGATCCCGGGGGCGAGTGCGCCGCTTGTTTGTCTCAGCCGCGCCGCGCCACGCCGCACGCGCCGCCGGTCGCCCGGCTATGATCCGCATTCCAGCGGAACTGACACAACACAAACAGCCGGAGGGTGAACGGTGACTGGGATAATGTGACGCGCCTTCTCACCAGATTTCACCAGACGACTTTACAGACGATTCTCATTCTCACCAGACTTCACCAGACGATTTTACAGACGATTCTCAATCTCACCAGACTTCACCAGATGACTTTACAGACGATTCTCATTCTCACCAGACTTCACCAGATGACTTTACAGACGATTCTCATTCTCACCAGACTTCACCAGACGATTTTACAGACGATTCTCATTCTCACCTGACTTCACCAGACGACTTTACAGACGATTCTCATTCTCACCAGACTTCACCAGATGACTTTACAGACGATTCTCATTCTCACCAGACTTCACCAGATGACTTTACAGACGATTCTCATTCTCACCAGACTTCACCAGACGATTTTACAGACGATTCTCATTCTCACCTGACTTCACCAGACGATTTTATAGACGATTCTCACCAGACTTCACCAGACGATTTTATAGACGATTCTCACCAGACTTCACCAGACGATTTTATAGACGATTCTCACCAGACTTCACCAGACGATTTGTCAGACGATTCTCACCAGACTTCACCAGACGATTTTATAGACGATTCTCACCAGACTTCACCAGACGATTTGACAGACGATTCTCACCACCAGACGATTGTCCGGCCTTGCTACTTGTCGTTATCATTCTCTAGACAAGCTTTTAGCTGTGGTTACATTGAACGGTCACACTGGTGTCGCCCGGCTTTCTGGCCTACGTACCAGCAAGCAGCTTTGTTTGACAGCCTTGCTCCACCTTTGCCCCACTATTCCCCAATTAATTTTCGCTACTGTGGTCTATGGTGCTCTCCTGCTGAGGCCATTTTCAAGATAGTGTCCTGACAAACAACGCTCCCTGTATGCTCCGGTTATTTTCCCCAGGTAGGGACTCCAGTGCCCTGACCCTATCCCAGGTGCGGTATAATTATACAGATGGGACCAACGCCCGCGGCGCACCGGTCCTGCGCTTTGTGCGTGGCTGCGCCGGATTGTGGGCCGGATGTGATTCCGGATCAGACCAGGGAGTGAGGGTCCCCCGGGGTGGGACCGAGCTCTGGATGAAACGGTGGAATGCGGGGTAAACCCTGGGGAATGCGGGGTAATCTGGAGAAGGGAAAGGGAAAGGATGGATTTCAAGGACGGTTTTCGGAATCTGGTGGCTGGACAACGATGTCGTTGAGTTAGCTGCTTGCTGAATTGGTTACTTATCGAAGGTGTGCACGGGATGTGAATGCACGAAACAATCTGAGCATGCCTGCCGGTCTGGGCATGACTGTCGGTGGGGGCATGACCACTGACTACCCATTTGGCATGGCTGCCGGTTGGAACATGCCCGCCGACGGGGCGTGCGGCACGTGACCCTCAGTCCTCAGCCCCCAGAGCTCAGCGCAGCTCGACCCGACGGGTCACGTCTGACTGCGGCCCACCCTCCCCGAGGTCAGTATCGGGGCCGTAGTCGTGACGTGCAAACAGCCGCACGGAGAAAGCTGGGGCCACAGATCAGTCGAGCGTCAGCCGCTGTTTGCACAGCAGTCAGTAAAATGTGAGATTCGCTGATGCCTCAGTCACGATATACAAGTCCTGTTTGTTTGGTGCAGCTCGCATAATAGACACCAGATATCCATGCACAAATCTACTGATCAAGTTATTTTGTACACGACAAAGTGCAGTTTTATTGTTCACGTGCTTTTCACTTTTAGGAGGCAATTGGCTTCGAAACAGTCGCAGGCTTCTTGGCATGATCTTTCGCCCTGCTTTGTAATTATAGACCTCCATAAAGCAGCAGTCTGCAAAATATTCGTCACTGAATCCCTATTCATGACCTCGACTGATGCTTAATTACCGGTAATAAATGACCAGGCCGTTCACGTATAATGAGCTCTGCGTGGGAGGCATATCGGGCCTGCTCAAACACCATGTTGGCGAGCCTCGTTCACTGGCAGTAGGTCTGACCTCCCTAGCAGCATATGGTGGCTCCATCGGCTATTGCCAGTATTATGTGACCTCTATTAGCCTGATAGAATATCTGACACAATCTGCGAGCTTTCTTCGGACTCGTTTCAGCCACACATTCGATACATAAGATGAGAACGAGAACGAAAACTACTTCAGCATCTTTGTTCGCTGGAATGCGTGCTTTCACCGATGTCCAGCTAGGTACAGCTCGTGATAAGCCTATAGGAGATAAAAATAATTCCACTACGCGGATCGAATGATGTTGATGATTGGTGTTTAGGGACAACAGAAATTTGGAGAATCAAGGGCACTTAATGTAAGTGGGAAATGACAGGGTGGAGGGTTTCCCTTTATTCCGCATTGGCAAAGAGAAACTTCAGTTAGACAAGATGGGACAGTAATTTTCTACCTGTGACCAAACGGGCGGAAAATATCGTGAAAGGTAATTATTGACTGCCACAGCTATCCAGAGCTACGCATCACCAGTCTAGTATCCCACGGTGGTGAGACCTGCTGCACGTGACATCAGCTGAGTGACAGACTAATTATGGTCAGGTACCGCCCGCCTCACTGGGTCATATGCCCAGTCCAGCGGGAAGAGGAAATACAGGATGTCTCGTGGCTCGTGCAGTCCAAATGGAAAACAGTGCCTCTTTTCTCCCATTTCCATGCATGTTGTTCGTACACTTTGGATGCAGTACCAATCACTTTCAATATTAGGCGTTCTCCATGGTCATTCAAAGTCGACATTTCGCAACTATACAGTTTACGTTAAGCTCATTGCTTAACGTAATTGCTTTAATAAACATATTAAAGGGAAATAATTACCTTTTTCCACAAAAATGGAGTGATTACTTGAAATCGATAGACGAGACCAAAATATATTGTAAATTGGTCATATTTTGCACATAAACAGTCCTACCGAAAAATATTTCAGGTTAAAGTTGATAGCGTTCCACGCTTATAACGGTCGGTACTCACAAGTACCTACTGGGCAACAAATTCACTGTCCGAGCTAAAATTAGCCTGCCTACGCATGGTTAGTTATCATGAAGGTATATAATATGCTTCATGCACTCTATATTTTTCGAATATGTACCAAACTTCTATGCAAAATCAACAAGCATTGAAAAGTGCATTGAAAGCGGCTGTTTAGTTAAGCCCCGGACGGCGACCTATTTAGTGTTCTCGATTCATTATAAAAATTATGTTTTACACACGAATTTTCAACATACAGGTATTCAATACATTGTAATGCACTCATCAAACATTTATAAGAACCGTTTTTCCGTAATCAATCAATAAACATCTTAGAAAAACCGTGATACATTCGGCGGATTTACTTGGCCCCCTACGACGACTTATTTAGTGTATGTGATTTGTTGAGAGGTAATTCAACGTTGAACAGATTGGTACAAAAGCCTGTGTCGCGTTTCCAATAGTGGAAGGAGGGATCTTCGAAAGAAGTATATGTACTTGCTTTTCAATTTTTCCAAACTTCCAACTTTGAATTAGGGAATAATTATATTTCATTCTTAAATTTATATCACATCATTTGTATACCATAATGGTAGCCTAATAAATTGTTGCTAAACAAATCAAAAGGTCATTATTTCCCTTTAATCATGGTATAAGCTGACATACCGACTGAATTATCACTTCTCTTTCTGAGCTTCTTTATCATTGCATACACATCACAATTAAAAAATGGATGATCTTGTATCTACTATACCTTGGGGGAACATTTCTATAACCACACTGCAGTGTTTGCTTTTGACATAGGGGAGACTGGGAACGCATAACTACGGGAAAAGCCGAAATTGTCGATTACGCTTAAACGCGTGGGAGGTGCCGGCTTCTGCTGACGGTTCCAGAAGGCTTAGTTAGAAATGATGTGTTGCTGCCGAAATCGCGCCAGTATTGCCATTTACTGAGATGCAGCGCGGCTGGAACGCTTTTTAGGGTACCTACAAATCAACAAGGTGCTATTTTGGAGGGCTATAAGTTTTCGTTGCTGCATGATACTTGGATATTAATAATTGTGCCTAAATCTGCAATGTATTAGGCTAACCCAAATATTAAATTATTACATTTGGCCGCACGGTTAAGCTCACGACAGCAATAGATTGAAGACACGTCTCTCGGGGCAAAGCCGAAATAGCACTGAAAAGTTCGGCGTTGCCGAAATTTAGCCTTGGGTTGGAAAAACTTGGTCTCTTGAAAGAACGTCTTTCTATTTCCAGAATCATTTTCTCATGAATGGCATCGCTCAAAAGGGACAACTGTGGTTGCAACACTCGCATATACAAAGTAAACATGTGTGGTTTTAAATATCGCTGCGTTTGCAAGTCTGCATAATAATTTAGTCTGCGACTGCTTACAATTGGATATTAATCCGTAAACACTCCGATAGAAACGCTTTAAGCTCATAAACTTTAAGTTCGAAGTAAGATAAAAGCAATTTTGACCCATTCGGCATTACCCGCAAATTTTGGGGCAAACCGAAATTGAACATTTTCAGATATTTTGCTTTGTAACAGCTGAATTATATCTGATGGCTCAAATGTCAAACCTGTTATTGATAGCCAATTGATGTGGATTTTCCAATAGTGTATTTAGATATTCTGTAGAGTCCTTTGTCTGTTCGCTACAAGGATGCAAACATACAAGTTTTGGCGTTCTCCTAGTCTTCCCTACCTTTGCTCTAATCCTAAGAAAGATGATGGCACCCAGTCGACATAAATTATCACCGACATGTCACCACTTCCAATCTGAGCTTGAACTTTTTACCGATATTCAGCCACCTGATTATTATGTAAAGCAAAACCGGTTTTCCGGTCGTAGTCCTTTTCGGGAGAGAGAACTCTCTTGACATTTTCCGCCCACACCGGGTCACTTGCCAACAATCGGGACGACCTAACCGGTCTGTCCAGCTAGAGTTGCCTGTTTCGTGTCGGGAGAGAGCTGGCTGGGATACTGTGGACAGCTATAGCTGCAGCGCCGAGCCACGGTCGGCGTTAGTGGTGGTACCGCTGGCCGCTCGGGTCACCCGGTCACCGACTAAATCCAGCCACCCAGGCGCCGGAGGCCGCGCTTATGAATGAACCATGGAACACCGCTACACCGGCCGGCCGGCGCCAGCAGCGACCCCGCCGCCAGCGGAACAGAGACATACACAGGAGCTTCTCATTCTGAGGCGCACGATATTGTGAGTTTCGTAGTCAGTGCGATGTGCAGATACTTCCGTGTCGCTTGTCTTTGTCTAGACACACTTTCTCATATTAAACTCGGATTCGCATGGGTAGAAACGGGAGCATCTATGTTCCCGGCGCCTTCCCACCGATCTGAACAACACGCAAATCGGACTGTCACAAAGCCATTATCGGGAAACTCTGAAACGGCTGACGGCTGTAGTCCACTCCCACTGCCGCCATCGCCGCTGCACGCGAGGGTGGGGTGCCAGACGAAACCCTTTCCTCCGCGCTGAACCGTGAACTAGGGCTCTGTCACAGAGGGTATAATCAGCCGCTTATTCTGACACGCCGCACGTCTGCTGCTGCTGGTGAGAGTAGTCTGTATTATCACGCAACGTGTTTAATTACCATGCACAGCGCTACAGCTCACGCCAGAGAGCTGCAGTTCCGGCTGGATGCATACAAAGCTTGATGCCACTTCCGTAAACAGCTTGGCCGTGTTGCGCAAAATAATTCGTCCTACCAACTGCGCAGGAGAAGCTTGATTTATATAATCTTCTTTGTGTAATTGTGTATCTATCAGTATGTGTGGCACACTAATCACAGATGCACTGTTTATCTTGCCTTCTAATGACGCGTAATAATCACGTATTCGATTGGCGAGCGTCAGCTGGTGTAAATGATAATAATTGAGCATACCACGCTCGTCAGTGGAACAGTGTATTATTGCACCGCGCCCCGGCGTGACGGCTTCAAGTCACTTAACTCGGCCATGCCACTAGTAACGTCCACCTGCCCGGCTGATGGCTAGTCAGCTGATGGCTGATGACCAGCTGACTACCACTGCACTACCGCCGCCGCCGCCGCCCACCGCTCGCCGCCGCCCGTCGCCACCGCCGCCGCCGCCGCCCGCCGCCGCCCGCCGCCGCCCGCCGCCCGCCGCCCTCCGCCCGCCGCCCACCGCCGCCGCCCGCCTCCACCGCCGCCCGCCGCCGCCCCGCCGCCCCGCCGCCCGCCGCCCGCCGCCCGCCGCCCGCCGCCCGCCGCCCGCCGCCCGCCGCCCGCCGCCCGCCGCCCGCCGCCCGCCGCCGCCGCCCGCCGCCCGCCGCCGCCACCACCACCGCCGCCGCCGCCGCCAGCGACGCCTCCATACCGTTACTGAGTCACGCTGCATGACCCAGAAAACGGCGCCGCACCGCTGCCACAGGAAGCGACCCGTCCGTCTCACCAGTGAAAGTTAACGCAGCGGACGGGTGCGGCGCTGACCCCCCCCCCCCTCCTGACGGTGGAGAGGGAGGGGTATCAGGGGTGCGGCCGGGTGCGGTGGATGACAGTGGTTTTGTCGACGACGTTGTAAAGCTGGTGATCCTGTGTGCAGGATATGTTCGGGTGGTTCGTGCCTTGTAACATGTTCCGACGTCTATGGCAGGATGCATGTCTGCAGTGTAGGTAGGTGGCTTGGAGTCATCTAACGATCCCCCGGCCATAGCGAAGGCCAACAGAAAGCGGGGAAATGTAGCACCAGCCATGTGATGCCATGTAACACCAGCCATGGGTGTCTGTCAGCCATGTAACACCAGCCGTGGGTGTCTGGTGCGCCACTATGGAGCAGTTTGGCAGCGGGACCACATTAATCATCCCGATTATCCTCAATTAGCACACGATAGTTCGCCACTTTCTTGTATGGGCATACAATCTTGCACATGCTGATACAAGTTTGATAATGCACAACGGTCCCATATCTTTTTCATTCCCTATCTTGAAAACCGTGTCAATTTTCGTCTGGAACAGACATGGAGATTGGAGAGTCGCCCCTCCTCTGACGGGTGACAGTGGCGGGTGACAGTGGCGGGTGACAGTGGCGGGTGACAGTGGCGGGTGACAGTGGCGGGTGACAGTGGCGGGTGACAGTGGCGGGTGACAGTGGCGGGTGACAGTGGCGGGTGACAGTGACGGGTGACAGTGGTAATGTCACGTGTCACGCACGCGCGCGCGTCGCTGCACTCTGTTCAGCGACCCGTGGCCGCACTCGCCAGCAGCTGTGCACGGAAAGGCCGAATGTCGAAACAGAGTCAGATCAAAGCTTTGTGCTGCCAGCCGGGATCAGATAAGGCGGCTCTATCGCAGGGGCAGCTGCCGCAGCTGTCGCAGCTGCCGCAGCGGCAGCGTGTCACGGTCGCGGCCAGAACGTGCTGGCTTTGTACGGATACTCGCCGAGTTTCGGCAGCTAACGACGACGGCCATTGGCCTGAACATGCCGAGGTTGTGCCCAGGGTCATTTAGAGTAGACATCCATGATGCTCTTTATTGTGATTCAGGCGTGTTGTTTCTTTTACTGCTTGACCTGAAAAGACCCTGAACAGTGCTTGATGTTTCTTTATCTTCCCTATCGTCAAAGCAGATACATAAACAGTTCATGAACCGACCTATATTTGAACCAGTAAGACAAGCGAGCCCGTACTAGTAAATCGGCGAAGGACGAGCAGAGCCCGTAGACACAAATTTCAGCTTAATCGTTCCAGCCGTTTCTGAGTTACGCAACAGGGTCACAGTGCACGTGCGCACGTGCAGTGTGATCCAGAGTTTGACTTGCGTGACATTGTCAGTGTTGTGGTCTCAAACCACACACACAATTTCAGCTTAATCGGTCCAGCTGTTTCTCAGCTATAGCAGGATAGCGTTTTCTGACACCCCTGACACGGCACGTGCCACACGCCATGCTGACCCCTCACGTGATACGAAATATGTCAATAACATAATTTATTGAATGGGGCTATCAGATGGCGAAGACCGCTTGTCAATCGGATGCAGGATTCCAAAGATATAAGCTCCTCAAAAGCGTTACGGTCGGATCGGGTCGGGTCGGCCGCTTATATGTGATAAAAATCCCGTATTCAGTGAGGACTCGCGAGCGCTTCGCGCTCGCTCGTAACAAGGGACGTCATGGGTTTAAACATAGCTAATAATGATCAACGACGTTTAAGAACTGTTCATGAAGAACGTTATTTTGATTTATTTTGTCATGATGCATTGTGCATAAATTTAAGGTTCCTTAACTTGCATAACCAACACTTCAATAACCCTAACTGTTTAAACTATATTATCTCTTAGTATATTAATATCCAGACAATTATGGCATATGACACAGGAAAGCACAAACACATAGGTGGACGCGTTTCGTCATAAAATACTTCATCAGCACCATTAAATACGATATTATATTAATTATACGAGATGTATAATTTAATCTCGTATTTAATGGTGCTGATGAAGTCTTTTATGACGAAACGCGTCCACCTATGTGTTTGTGCTTTCCTGTGTCATATGCCATAATTATCTCTTAAGAAATGGCGCTTTCCCATGCATTCCAATATGCTGTTTTGGTAACACTTGCACAAGAACTACGCAATACAGCATCTTATCTGTGTCCATGAGACTTGGCGGGGTGCTGATGACAACACTTCTCCGTTCATTCAGCTACCTCCCGCCAATGAAAGAAGGTTGACAAACCGACCAGTGGGGCATGCATAGCTCCACTAGAACGTCGTGCCGCTGCTTTCACGAGGGTGGGCCAGCTATGCGGGTATGTCGAACGCCCGGTGGGAGTCGGAGCATTGTTTCGCCATTCCCACTCACTGATAACAGTGACAGGAAAATGACCTCATCCGACGGGTGATTGCAACTCATTTCCTCATTTGCAGCAAGCTGATTTGCACGCAAAAGCTTCTGTGCGACGTGAAGAAAATTGAACGAATATGTTGAAATAGCGACGAAAAACTGGAAATATCGTGTCATTCCTTCAATGGACTCTATGTAATGAGTTCCTACATAAGTCTCCACAATAATGTTATTTTCCGCAAACCTGCGCACTTCTCGAATACCAATGTGGGTGTGGATTGTGCAAGTTGGGAGCGACAGCAGCGGCAGTGACGCGGGAGGGGGGCAGTGAAGCGGGGGGGGGGGGGGGGGGGCGGATGGGGAAACGGAGGCAGCAGAACTGGGGCGGGCTCATGACGCGTGCCACCGGTCGGTGACTCTCAGAGGCATCGCGACGCACAGTCGAAAGGCTGCCCAGCGAAACACACTTGACTCTCCGACTCAGATCTATGTACTATGCCTGGGAAGTGACTCACCGACTCGGCCCCAATAGCACACTGCCACGAAACGTGACTCACCGACTCGACCCCAATAGCACACTGCCACGAAACGTGACCTACGACTCCGCCCCAATATCGCTCTGCCACGAAACGTGACCTACGACTCCGCCCCAATATCGCTCTGCCACGAAACGTGACCTACGACTCCGCCCCAATATCGCTCTGCCACGAAACGTGACCTACGACTCCGCCCCAATATCGCTCTGCCACGAAACGTGACCTACGACTCGGCCCCAATATCGCTCTGCCACGCTCGGTGCCCGTTTTCTCTGGCGACGCCAGCGACGTGAGGATCTGCTGTTATAGTGCGTCACCGCGCGATGGCAGGAAGCGGTGCACACTGTACACCGCTTCCTGCCATCCCCATTACCTCGCCTGCTGTGTGCCGACAATGGTCCGCAAATGTCAAACGCGGGGGCAATAAACGCGGGAGCGATAGAAAGCGAAGATACTCACTGAAGGAGGAAGTGACAAACGGTGAAATGAAATCCCGAGAGATGACGATAATTTGCCGGTAAACAGCGAGGGACAGTGCGAGAGAAGAACAGCAGCAGCACAGCGCTGCACTGCCGTGAGATCTGCCACACCGACACACGCCGCCTGGCCTGACCGGCCTGGCCGCCTGGCCTGGCCTGGCCTGGCCGCCTGGCCTGACCGTTAGTTGCTGTCGACGCGGGCGGCGCGCGACGGGCGCGGCCAGCTCATGGGAATGAGACCGTGCGCGACGCGCGCTGGCTGTGTGGTCAGCCGGCGCGCACAGTAAATGGAACACCTGCGTGTCCACTGTTCGGCGGGCAGCGAGGGATGTAGACCGGCACAGATTAGAGTACTGGTGACTGTCCACCGCCCACTGCCCACTGCCCACTGCCCACTGCCCACTGCCCACTGCCCACTGCCCACTGCCCACTGCCCACTGTCCACTGCCCACTGCCCACTGCCCACTGCCCACTGCCCACTGCCCACTGCCCACTGCCCACTGCCCACTGCCCACTGCCCACTGCCCACTGCCCACTGCCCATTGCCCACTGCCCACTGCCCACTGCCCACTGTCCACTGTCCACTGTCCACTGTCCACTGTCCACTGTCCACTGTCCACTGTCCACTGTCCACTGTCCACCCATCGGCCCGGGACGAATCGGTAATCGCCACGTGTCTGACCCCATTCATTATAGGCGCTGGCTTTGAAGTGGGCTAGGGAGTAGGCCACGATACAGAGCCATGGTGGGTGGATGTCGAAATTACAGTTAGTGTAATTTAGACGGTGTGCTCTCATGCTTATGATCATATAGTATGTAGGCATATGTACTTCTATGCTCTCAGTCTCATCCTATAAAATATAACGTCAGGCATGTATTTATACACATATAATTAATCACCAATCAAATCTGTAACAGCGAGACGTGCGAGAGTTCCCAATCTTTTTCCTATAAGTTTTCTATCTGCGATCTGATCGATCATTTCACCAAATGTCACATCATTCATCAATATCGATGTCCAAAGATTAACACAGGAATACAAAAGACATAGGTCTCAATTCAAAATGGACCGGAGCATAGCGAAACTTAAAATGCATAGAAAAGACGAACGCAATAGCATGTCGTTCATCTTACGTATTATATTATACTCACTTGTTCAGTTTAACGCATAATGCATATATAATGACATTAATATGCCGACACATTGGCGTGGTAGCATTTGCAAATGTAAAGGTTTCTTATTGGACAACAAAACACTCTTGTTTAATTTATTACCTCACACGAATCACCTAAGGCCCCCGTTAGCCACGATCACCAATATGTCACCTGATGTTCGTCCCGTCTGTACCATACTACCATGCAGGTGGCAGCGCTCCCGTGTGTATGTTATACCGCCATGGGTGGCAGCGCTCCCGTGTGTATGTTATACCACCATGGGTGGTATGGCTCCCGTGTGTGTTATACCGCCATGGGTGGCAGCGCTCCCGTGTGTGTTATACCACCATGGGTGGTATGGCTCCCGTGTGTGTTATACCGCCATGGGTGGCAGCGCTCCCGTGTGTATGTTATACCACCATGGGTGGTATGGCTCCCGTGTGTGTTATACCGTCATGGGTGGTATGGCTCCCGTGTGTATGTTATACCACCATGGGTGGTATGGCTCCCGTGTGTATGTTATACCGCCATGGGTGGTATGGCTCCCGTGTGTATGTTATACCACCATGGGTGGTATGGCTCCCGTGTGTATGTTATACCACCATGGGTGGTATGGCTCCCGTGTGTGTTATACCGTCATGGGTGGTATGGCTCCCGTGTGTATGTTATACCGCCATGGGTGGTATGGCTCCCGTGTGTATGTTATACCACCATGGGTGGTATGGCTCCCATGTGTATGTTATACCGCCATGGGTGGCAGCGCTCCAGGGTGTATGTTATACCGCCATGGGTGGCAGCGCTCCCGTGTGTATGTTATACCACCATGCAGGTGGCAGCGCTCCCGTGTGTATGTTATACCACCATGGGTGGTATCGCTCCCGTGTGTATGTTATACCACCATGGGTGGTATGGCTCCCGTGTGTGTTATACCACCATGGGTGGTATCGCTCCCGTGTGTATGTTATACCGTCATGGGTGGTATGGCTCCCGTGTGTATGTTATACCACCATGGGTGGTATCGCTCCCATGTGTATGTTATACCGCCATGGGTGGTATGGCTCCCGTGTGTGTTATACCACCATGGGTGCCAGCGCTCCAGTGTGTATGTTATACCACCATGGGTGGTATGGCTCCCGTGTGTATGTTATACCACCATGGGTGGTATGGCTCCCGTGTGTATTATACCACCATGGGTGGTATGGCTCCCGTGTGTATGTTATACCGCCATGGGTGGTATGGCTCCCATGTGTATGTTATACCGCCATGGGTGGTATGGCTCCCGTGTGTGTTATACCACCATGGGTGGTATCGCTCCCGTGTGTATGTTATACCACCATGGGTGGTATGGCTCCCGTGTGTATGTTATGCCACCATGGGTGGTATGGCTCCCG
This sequence comes from Chirona hameri, assembly GCA_036785665.1. NCBI lineage: Eukaryota > Metazoa > Arthropoda > Thecostraca > Balanomorpha > Balanidae > Chirona > Chirona hameri. The sequence goes on from JAXIVJ010008447.1 coordinate 33,086, forward strand.
TGTGTGTTATACCACCATGGGTGGTATGGCTCCCGTGTGTATGTTATACCACCATGGGTGGTATCGCTCCCGTGTGTATGTTATACCACCATGGGTGGTATGGCTCCCGTGTGTGTTATACCACCATGGGTGGTATCGCTCCCGTGTGTATGTTATACCGTCATGGGTGGTATGGCTCCCGTGTGTATGTTATACCACCATGGGTGGTATCGCTCCCATGTGTATGTTATACCGCCATGGGTGGTATGGCTCCCGTGTGTGTTATACCACCATGGGTGCCAGCGCTCCAGTGTGTATGTTATACCACCATGGGTGGTATGGCTCCCGTGTGTATGTTATACCACCATGGGTAGTATGGCTCCCGTGTGTATTATACCACCATGGGTGGTATGGCTCCCGTGTGTATGTTATACCGCCATGGGTGGTATGGCTCCCATGTGTATGTTATACCGCCATGGGTGGTATGGCTCCCGTGTGTGTTATACCACCATGGGTGGTATCGCTCCCGTGTGTATGTTATACCACCATGGGTGGTATGGCTCCCGTGTGTGTGTGTTATACCGCCATGGGTGGTATCGCTCCCGTGTGTATGTTATACCGCCATGGGTGGTATGGCTCCCGTGTATGTTATACCGCCATGGGTGGTATGGCTCCCATGTGTATGTTATACCGCCATGGGTGGTATGGCTCCCGTGGGTGTTATACCACCATGGGTGGTATCGCTCCAGTGTGTATGTTATACCACCATGGGTGGTAGCGCTCCCGTGTGTATGTTATACCGCCATGGGTGGTATGGCTCCCGTGTGTATGTTATACCGCCATGGGTGGCAGCGCTCCAGGGTGTATGTTATACCGCCATGGGTGGCAGCGCTCCCGTGTGTATGTTATACCGCCATGGGTGGTATGGCTCCCATGTGTATGTTATACCGTCATGGGTTGTATGGCTCCCGTGTGTGTTATACCACCATGGGTGGTATGGCTCCCGTGTGTGTTATACCACCATGGGTGGTATCGCTCCCGTGTGTATGTTATACCGTCATGGGTGGTATGGCTCCCGTGTGTGTTATACCACCATGGGTGGTATCGCTCCCGTGTGTATGTTATACCGTCATGGGTGGTATGGCTCCCGTGTGTGTTATAGCACCATGGGTGGTATGGCTCCCGTGTGTGTTATACCGCCATGGGTGGTATCGCTCCCGTGTGTATGTTATACCGCCATGGGTGGTATGGCTCCCATGTGTATGTTATACCGCCATGGGTGGTATGGCTCCCGTGTGTGTTATACCACCATGGGTGGCAGCGCTCCCGTGTGTATGTTATACCACCATGGGTGGCAGCGCTCCAGTGTGTATGTTATACCACCATGGGTGGTATGGCTCCCGTGTGTATGTTATACCGCCATGGGTGGTATGGCTCCCATGTGTATGTTATACCGCCATGGGTGGTATGGCTCCCGTGTGTGTTATACCACCATGGGTGGCAGCGCTCCCGTGTGTATGTTATACCACCATGGGTGGCAGCGCTCCAGTGTGTATGTTATACCACCATGGGTGGTATGGCTCCCGTGTGTATGTTATACCGCCATGGGTGGTATCGCGCCACGCTCGCACGGCCCGTGGCGCGGTCCGTCATGTGTTGTACACGCAGAGTAACGGGCCTGCCTCGGCTCAATGGGGCTGTCATACAGGACACCAGCACACCTGTGTGTGCCGCCCACTGTCTACACTATGACACGCGGCAGGAAGGAACCTCCGTTAGGCTCTGAAAGACGGCAGAGTGACGGCAGTGCGGGGGCTGACGGGAATCGAGACTGGGATGATGCGAAGATAACACAGCGATATTTGTATTCGCTGATTTCATTGGAAGTGCGCAGCCGATATGAAATATTATCAAAGCGCTACTCACGCTCGTGCACGGGTGAGACATGCGACATAATGTGACCCATACAGGAGCTTGCCACACGACATGAACTGCCACGTGGTGTTGTGTTTGCCACGTGGCCACGTGATGAGACGTGGCGGCCTCCCGCGGTTCCCAACGTGGCGGTGCTCGTGCACGGTTGTGCGTTGTCGTCGCCGGTAGTGGTGACCTCAATCGCCGAACAAAAACATATCACCGTTCGCTCGCGGCCGCTCCCTGTGCCCAAAGGTCGCCTGGGGATGTGACTCGCTGGTTCATAAACGGATGGGTGCTATTCAGGACGGGGTTTATCGAATAATGGTGCATTGTGGATCGCCGAGGTCTAAACCACAGGCTAGCTATCTGTGGACTGTTGTTGGTGGTGGTGGGGTGACCACACGTATTTGGAGGTCATGCGTGTAATCATATGGTGCGACTAACCATGTCAGGCGCAACGAACCGAGAGAAAGGCAGTCAGTGGTTCGTGTGATGGCTATTCATGTGCTCTCCCACTGAACAAATTACCCCGGTGACTTGTCTCTTTTCGTCATTCCCTTTTGATTGCCCACGAACTATGTGTAGACCGTTTATTTATTGCTGTCAATCCGCAGTTACTCAGCATAAACGACGCTGTTAAACAGCAGATGACAACAACTCTATCTGTTTCAGGTCTACTGGAGGCCACCCAGACAGCAGCAAGCTCACAAGTAAACGTGTTAAACCCTGCCGACACAGCACATTTGAAACACCGGGAACCCAGTAACCCATCGTCAGTTCCCGACCGGTTAAAATCGGGCGAGAGCGACATTACACACAGACACCCTGTCAGTGCTGTGCACAGTAATCCGGCGTCAGGCGCTGCCGACGCCTTGCCAGTTAGCTCTGTGGAGAGCAGTGTGAGCCGGGACTCGTCCCCGGCTCTGACCGGTGCCACTGTGATATCGAGCTCTCCCGGCGCGTGGGCGCCCGCCGACCTCTCCCCGGTGGAGGTTGTCTCCGGTCAGCAGCTGCCCACGGTGCCCGTCTCCCTCGTGTTGCCGTCAGCGCGGGTGAAGCGCTCTGTAACTCCTGCTGTGCGCGGCACCCAGGACACCTCAGACCGAGCACAGCCGGAGCGGCAGGCCCGCGCCTCCACTGTGATCGGGACAACGACCAGCGGGAAGTCTCCTACCTCGCCATGGGACCCCCAGGCCAGTTTCAACACAGAACCCCGCACTGGCCGCGCCAGTAAACCAGACGTGAACAGCGTGCTGAGTAGCATCATCAGCCTCCTCGGCGACAACGTCCGGCTCGTGGGCCCGCCGGCCGACCGCGCGCCCAACCGCGGTCCTAACCGACAGCGGCCGCGGCCGCGGCCCAACCCCAACCGGCCCGCCTTGCCGAATCGAATCAACAATCGCGGCCCGCCGCAGCAGTTCGTGCCGGTCCAAAACCGACCAGCGCCTCCGGTGAGGACGCGGCCAGCGGTGAGGCCGTACCCGAGTCACCTGCCGCCGCCGCTGCGGCCGCGGCCCGGTCAGCATCCGTCTCGTCCCCAAACGTCCTCCGGCCGACCGCGGCGCCCTCCCATCGCGCCGTATGCCAATGGTATACCGCTGCCCGTGAGACTCGTTCCTCTGCTGGGCGAGCCAGTAACACCGGCGGTGACCACCTCAGTAAAGCAGACCGTCGTCACCGACGTCGATAATCTGCCGGCCAGCGTGCGACCAACCGCCACGCCGACACCGGCAACCGTCACATCGACGGCGACGAGTGGCGGAGGGACGGTCACCACTGCCGTGCCGACGACGAAACCGCCCCCGACACCGCTGAAGACAGAGGCGGAGGTGGAGGCGGAGACGACGGAAAATACGGACGCGGCGGAGGGTGGCGAGGGCGGAGGAAGCTCCGGGGAGAAAGTCGAGACCACGGCGGCGGCAGAGCGAGAAACCACCACGGAAGCGGCGCCGGAGGTGACAACGCGTCCGACCGCGCCGCCAAGAGCGGAAGAGTCCGTGACCTCCCCGGAAACTACGACCGAAACAGCCGTAGCGACAACGTCGGCAACGCATCCCAACCCGGCAGACAGTCCTACAGACAGTAATCCAGCAGCCAGTGACCCACCGCGGGCCCCAGCACGGGCTCCGACGTGGGACCCACCGCGGGCCCCAGCACGGGCTCCGACGCGGGACCCACCGAGGGCCCCAGCACGGGCTCCGACGCGGGACCCACCGAGGGACCCGGCACGGGCTCCGGAGCGAGCCCCTGCACGGGACCCTGCGAAGGCCCCTGAGCGGGACCCATGGGTGGAGATTCCCAGCACACAGTACGTGCCGCTCTCCGCCTCTGAGAGTCCCGTTCCCGACTTCGGTGACCGACCGGGGCCTGGGCGCCCTACGCCGTCCGCCACCCCTCCGCTCTCTGCCCGACCAACGCCTGGGTTCCCCGGTTCAGTGCTGACCGCTCGCCCCGGTGTGGTGGTAGACGCCACGAGGCGTCGGCCGCCGCCGCTGCGACCGCAGCTGGGCAGACCGCAGGTGTTTAACGCTCAGAGAGTGGGAGATGTGTTTGACATCACCGTGTCGGCGGCCCAGGGCGGCTTCGGGGGAGGCGGTCCGGTCCGCCGGCCGTCCCGGCCACAGCCGCCGTCCGGACAGCCATACGTCATTCCAGGTAAGCTGCGAGTCATCAGTGCTTTCAGCTGACGTGTTTCTAAATGTATTAGTTTGGTTGTGGGTTAGCTTAGGTTAGTTTTATGTTTTAATGTCAGCTTAGGCTTAGTTATAAGACCAAACAGGCACCACTATTTTGATGGCGATTTTATTAGCTTAAGCTGTTTATTTTAATTTCAGTTGCTTTCCTATATTGTTGCATATTGTAAGTTGAATTGCATACTGAGACTGGTTAAATTGTTTGACTTGGAAGACCATGTCCCGCCCATCAAATCTAGGCTCCTGTGAGAGATATTACAACCAACTTTGCTAGGTAGGATGGTGCTGTTGTTAACTAACGTAGTATGAATTCGTGATATTAGATTAATACGTTCAAGGTTCATTTATTTTCAAGTATTGTATCACCGAGCGCCAAATCGTGCGACGGGCAGTTGCCAGCCACAATAAATTGTCATAGTTATATCTCTTGAAGGATTCTCAGGATATTGAGCTACAGAAACAGAACTTAAAGAACACAGAGAAACAGCTTTTGGCCATTGCTCCAGTTTACGGTTAGGGTTCTGAGTAAAAGTATATCCATAGGAAGCAAAGACAAAACTTTGTGTTCAGCTTTCGACCCAGATGGGCAATCAACAGCAAATGTGTATCCCACATCAACTCAGCATGACGTCATACAGCGCATGACGTCATACCACATCAACTCAGCATGCACATTGCCTAGGTCCAATAATCCCTGTGTGCGCTCTACACGGTGTGCATGTTCGGTAGCTTTCTTTCGGCTGTACTCTATGTCATGTCCGTCCTCTACTGATTTATGCAGAATTTAGACGTTACAGGTATGAGCCATATCCTCCGTCCGTTCTGTCCGCCCGCAGTGGACATTAACCAGCTGCGTAGTCCTGTCCGTTCTGTCCGCCCGCAGTGGACATTAACCAGCTGCGTGGTCCTGTCCGTTCTGTCCGCCCGCAGTGGACATTAACCAGCTGCGTGGTCCTGGGGACATCATCACCGAGCCCGACGCCGTCAACAACGTGGTCTCCATCGACGGCCGGCGGACCTACTTCGACCTGTCCCCGACCGACACCAGCGCCGGGGGCACATACCAGGTCAGAGGTGACGCCCCGACCGACACCATGGGGCACACACCAGATCAGAGAGGCTGAGGTGACGTCCCGACCGACACCGGGGGGACACACCAGGTCAGAGACGCTGAGGTGACGTCCCGACCGACACCGACACCGGGGGCACATACCAGGTCAGAGAGGCTGAGGTGACGTCCCGACCGACACCGGGGGGCACACACCAGGTCAGAGACGCTGAGGTGACGTCCCGACCGACACCGACACCGGGGGCACATACCAGGTCAGAGAGGCTGAGGTGACGTCCCGACCGACACCGACACCGGGGGCACATACCAGGTCAGAGAGGCTGAGGTGACGTCCCGACCGACACCGGGGGGCACACACCAGGTCAGAGACGCTGAGGTGACGTCCCGACCGACACCGACACCGGGGGCACATACCAGATCAGAGAGGCTGAGGTGACGTCCCGACCGACACCAACACCGGGGGCACATACCAGGTCAGAGAGGCTGAGGTGACGTCCCGACCGACACCGGGGGCACATACCAGGTCAGAGAGGCTGAGGTGACGTCCCGACCGACACCGGGGGCACATACCAGGTCAGAGAGGCTGAGGTGACGTCCCGACCGACACCGACACCGGGGGAACATACCAGGTCAGAGAGGCTGAGGTGACGTCCCGACCGACACCGGGGGCATATACCAGGTCAGAGAGGCTGAGGTGACGTCCCGACCGACACCGGGGGTACATACCAGGTCAGAGAGGCTGAGGAGATGTCCCCAACCGACACCAGCGCCGGGGGCACATACCAGGTCAGAGAGGCTGAGGTGACGCCCCGACCGACACCGGGAGGCACATACCAGGTCAGAGACGCTGAGGTGGCGTCCCGACCGACACCAACACCGGGGGCACATACCAGGTCAGAGAGGCTGAGGTGACGTCCCGACCGACACCGGGGGCACATACCAGGTCAGAGAGGCTGAGGTGACGTCCCGACCGACACCGGGGGCACATACCAGGTCAGAGAGGCTGAGGTGACGTCCCGACCGGCACCGGGGGCACATACCAGGTTAGAGAGGCTGAGGTGACGTCCCGACCGACACCAACGCGGGGGGCACATACTTGGTCAGAGAGGCTGAGGTGACGTCCCGACCGACACCAACGCGGGGGGCACATACTTGGTCAGAGAGGCTGAGGTGACGTCCCGACCGACACCAGCGCCAGGGGCACATACCAGCTCAGAGACGCTGAGGTGACGTCCTGACCGACACCAGGGGCACATACCAGGTCAGAGAGGCTGAGGTGACGTCCCGACCGACACCAGCGCCAGTGACGTCCTGACCGACACCAGGGGCACATACCAGCTCAGAGACGCTGAGGTGACGTCCTGACCGACACCAGGGGCACATACCAGGTCAGAGAGGCTGAGGTGACGTCCCGACCGACACCAGCGCCAGGGGCACATACCAGCTCAGAGACGCTGAGGTGACGTGCCGCTGACGTCAACATATTCCAGAGCAGACACGAGTATCACATGTGGTTGTTGTTTGGTGATTCTAATTTGACTGAATGGTTCCAAATAAATCAACAGCTTCAATAATGTTGAACGGCTATTTTGAAGTGTAAGTTTAGTTCCATATCAAACTGACACTTATGCCGGGCCTGTATTTCAGACGGTAGGTGCCGGGCTGGGACTCGGCGGCCAAGCCCTGCCAAACTTCCCCGCACCACCGGCCTCCAGTCGGCCCAGCGCACAGCCCAACTATCAGCAGCCGCAGTGGCCCCAGCAGGCGGCTGCCGCCCCAGCACAGCTGCCCCAGCAGCGACCCCAGCAGCGACCCCAGCAGCTGCCCCAGCAGCGGCCCCAGCAGAGGCCCCAGCAGAGGCCCCAGCAGAGGCCCCAGCAGAGGCCCCAGCAGGCGGGCTCAATGTACCCTGGCCAGAGGCCCAGGCCTTCACCACCTCCCATCAGGTGAGTGTACTTATCATGTGTCAGGATAAGCAACTTTTAAAACGTTTTGGAATTAATTAATATTTTTAGATATATTGCAATAAATAACTGGATTTCATGTATTCTGGGTGGTTCCTGGAGTCAGTGTAATGGCAAGACACATGAATGGTGAAAGTATATTCCCCACTCCTTGGATGTTAACTTTTACCTAGTGCACGGTACTTACATCTTAAGCCGCGGCTGTAGTTAACGTACCGAGCGTGTATTTTCCAGAATCGACACGTGTATCGTGGGAGACGACAGCACGTGTAAGCGGGAGTACAACGAGCGCTGCAAAACGGAGGCGGGGGTCTCCTCCTGCCATTGCCGACCCGGCTTCAACCGACTCCGGCCACGCACAGCATGTAAACGTAAGTAACCTATGCAGGGCCGGTAACACGGATAACGACTCCTTGCTGAGAGTGGACGGGCTCGATGTTTTCTCGGACACCATGTGCCAGGCACCGGACCAGTCAGTGCCGCGTCACTGGTCCCGTGCGCTGTGACAACGTGACCAGAAGCGCTGTGACACAGAAGCGCTGTGACAACGTGACCTGACTATGACACAGTTGATGTAGCGGTCACGAGACACCGACACAGCGTTTGTTAGCAATTCAAATCAGACATATTCATTCTGCTGAGGCGTCACTTTGTCATCGTATGTTAGATCATGCTAACGCTCGAGTTGTAACGGTTCACGTGTGCAGTTCAACGACCGATGGCGGTGAAGACCTCACATTTGGCAATAGTTTATTTTCCACAAAATACTATATGTTCTTGTATGTGGAATAAATCAAACCTCTTTAGCCCACCCCTGCAGTTCCTGTCCTGTGCGATTACATGAGACATTTAAGGTTACTAACGCCTGCATCTTCCCCAGGTGTGGTCTCTGTGGTGATGACGATGAAGGTGGACGGCATCGGGGACAGCAAGCTCGCCTGGCAGGCAGCGCTCCGCAATCCCCGCTCAGAGGCGTTCCAGCAACTCGCCTGGGACGCGAAACATGCCGTACGTACTCTCTGAAACTCACACGCGGAGGTTCATACAAGCATGCCGCTATACAGCAGCGGCATGCATGCCGCTATTCATACAAGCATCTCGCTATATGTAGAACTGAGTTAATTTGTGCGCATAACTCGCTGTCCATGGCCCCCAAATCCCATTATTTCTTCGAAAAGAAACCTTTGGACTCAACATTAAACAAATATCGTGCATAATATCGGTCACATTTAGAACCACATTTCACCTCCTTGCAGCAAGGTATGCTTGTAAAAAAAAAGTCCAAGTCTTACGGAATGAGCACAACTCGAAATATGTAAGTAGGAAATTCCCGGGTCCAATTACCCGGGTACAATCCAATTACCCAAGCACCAACTCACCCTCCTCCCACAGATTGCCACGGCTATGACGGACACAACGATGCGCGACATCTACATGGGCAACACGGTGACGTCGTTCTACCTGCTGCGTGGCGGCGTGGCGCTGAACACGACGATCAGCCTGCTGGACACGGCGCAGACCCGACGTCAGCAGGTCAGGGACGAACTCCAGAGGCAGATGAGCCGCGCCATCCGGGCCAACGACAACTTCATCGGCGACTCGAGCCTGTTCGTCGAGGGCCCCAGCAGCCCGGTGCCGCGGGTCCTGGGTGAGTGGGCTCTGTCCGCGATGCGCGATCCAATGTTGTTTGGTGGCCGTGACGAGCGAAGTTCCTCGTGTGGTGTCAGATGCCAGATGTCAGGCGTCAGGTGTCAGGTGTCAGGTGTCTGGTGTCTGGTGTCTGGTGTCTGGTGTCTGGTGTCTGGTGTCTGGTGTCTGGTGTCTGGTGTCTGGTGTCTGGTGTCTGGTGTCTGGTGTCTGGTGTCTGGTGTCTGGTGTCTGGTGTCTGGTGTCTGGTGTCTGGTGTCTGGTGTCTGGTGTCTGGTGTCTGGTGTCTGGTGTCTGGTGTCTGGTGTCTGGTGTCTGGTGTCTGGTGTCTGGTGTCTGGTGTCTGGTGTCTGGTGTCTGGTGTCTGGTGTCTGGTGTCTGGTGTCTGGTGTCTGGTGTCTGGTGTCTGGTGTCAGGTGTCTGGTGTCTGGTGTCTGGTGTCTGGTGTCTGGTGTCAGGAGTCAGGTGTCAGGTGTCTGGTGTCTGGTGTCTGGTGTCTGGTGTCTGGTTTCTGGTGTCTGGTGTCTGGTGTCTGGTGTCTGGTGTCTGGTGTCTGGTGTCTGGTGTCTGGTGTCTGGTGGCTGGTGCCAGGTGTCAGGTGTCAGGTGTCAGGAGTCAGGAGTCAGGTGTCAGGTGTCTGGTGTCAGGAGTCAGGTGTCAGGTGTCAGGTGTCAGGTGTCAGGTGTCTGGTGTCTGGTGTCTGGTGTCAGGTGTCAGGTGTCAGGAGTCAGGTGGCAGGTGTCAGGAGTCAGGAGTCAGGAGACTCAGGACATTGGGAGTTGATATATACAGGTGTGGAGGTGGAGTGTAGCTATGCTTAACTTCGCAGCTAAAAGTGATGGTCGTACATGCATCCATTCTGGCGCCCTTTGCCAGTATACTGGTGCTTAAATCATATTTGTTTTACCACAAAACCAAGTCAGATTGGGCCTAATACATATATACAATGCATGGTGTCGGCTATTTGACCTCTCGGCAGCACAGTAAAACTGAGCCTCGACGTTTACTTTCCCTTCAGATCTGGACGAATGCGGAGACTCGGACCAGCACGACTGCGACGAAAACGCCGCGTGCAGTAACGTGTTCGGCAGCTTCACGTGCAAGTGCAAGTCCGGATATGATGACAGGTACGACACACATCGTCGGAGACGACACACATCGTCGACGGCACACACACACACACACATCTTCGGAGACGACACACATCGTCGGAGAAGTTCAATGTGTGCAGGGTGTTCGATGTGCCCGTCTGGTATGCAGCTCCGAGTATACTGACATCACTCGTGAGATTGAGAACGCTTTCATGGTTGACTTACGAAGTTTAATTGGACATATCAAACAATTGCTCCAGTTACGATATATATGATGTCGAATGTCTATATACCTATAGTACATTTAATTCGTGTCTTGCAACATTTTTGGTGCATCGAGAGCTTTCCTGAATCACTGAATAATTTTCATCAGGAACGTCTTTTTACAAATATCTACGTTCTCACATCATCCTATCATGATGATGATCCTTGTGTACCTCCAGGTACCGCACTGACGCTCAGAAGGCTGGCCGCTACTGCGAGTCGTGCACCGACGACTACTGCAGTGACCACGGCACCTGTCAGATCTTCGACGGCGAGAAGACGTGCCAGTGAGTCAGTCAAATCAGCCATCTCGCCCCCACTATACCCCACAGACATCACACCCGTGGGGAGGGGGTACCAGCCACCACCACTACTGACCAGTCTACTCATCACTAATCACCTCGGAGGGGGAGGGGGGGGGGGGGGGGGGCACACACCTCTCATCGCGCTGTCTCGTCCCAGTCCCGTGTGATTCTGTCCCGTGTTATCCGTCCCCGTGTGATCCGGTTCCTTATGATCCGGTTCCGGTGGCCTTGGGAGGTGGATATAGGTCAGTGGCGTTGCGCCACCTATGTCTGGCGCCAGGATGCGTCACCCTCACCAAGTCACGCCTCAGGGAGCGGGATGTCCGCCAGGCTCCCGCCCAGGTCGTGCGGCGTGTCGTAATGTGTTGCGCAATTTACTGCTCAGTTCACATGCAATGACCAGGTATGCCTTGTCTCAAAACGGAAATATCGGTTTGAAAAAAACGAAAGTTCGTGGTGGAGAGTAGGGATTAGTTGTGTCACTTTCACTTCCTTCTCGGAACAATATCACTTGTGTCTAATTCCGTCGTCCGATAGATGTTCACGCTTTGAATGTACCTAAGGATAATATCTTGTTTCTGCTGATACTTGCAGTCCAGCTTGAAGAAATGCTCATTCCGGTATAAGAACATAACTACTTCCTGAGAATTTATCGTCGTCAGACGCCAGGGTTTTTTTCTTGGCGACTATGAAACATGAATCGGGTCTCACCTTTTCCTTTAATTTAATGTTGTACATTTCAAGTCCTGTGTATATTTGTGCCCGCCAGATGTCTCGGCTCCTATTACGGAGCGCGCTGTGCCATTGATGGCGAGGTGCTGGGAGCTGCCCTGGGAGCCACAGCTGCTGCAGCTGTCATTATTGTCGCCACGTTCATCTGTCTCTGCAAGTGGAGGTAGGCTGCAGGAGGGCTTCGTTATCTTGTAGAGCAAAGCTAATGTTTCAGATTGGTATTATAAAGGAATGCCTACCAATGTTAACAGATCCTACGTTTAAGTACTATGCTAACTTTGATTACACTGCACGTATTAAAATGGCTTCTGCCTATTTATATCCATGAATGACATCGTCCCGACTTCACTTTTGGAATAATCACTCGACCGCACGTTTATCCCGTGTATTGGCAAAATCGTCCTCAAATATGCAACTAACTTCATGTCCCCTCACAGCAAACGCTGGCACAAGGGCCAGGGCCACACGAAGGTGGAGATGGGAACTATGGGCGCCGCTAGCGGCTACTCCTTCATGAAGCCCTCGGCGGCAGCAGCAGCGCACGCCAACTTCCAGATGGGAGTGGAGGAGCGACTGCGCTGGGCTCAGATGGCGGAGGCGATCGGTCACCAGAACCTGTATGCGGTAAGTATCATAAGTGGCTCTGTCGGTCCACAAAACGCCTCAGGGCTTGGACCACCTCAGGGCTTGGCGAGAGACCATTTACGTTATTAACGGACGCCCACGCTTACTCGGTTATTGGCATCTGGTTGCCCAGCCACGCAAGGACCGGCGAGTGGTATACGGACGGGAAGATGTAGGTAATTGGTGAGTTTTGGAGCTGGGGACCACTGATCGCACCGCGGGACGTAGACGGACTGTTGTATATATTTGTGACATAGACTGCACCCGACGGACGGAATGACCACGTCCCCACGCCTCAGTGGCGCATGTAGTTTCTGTGTCGTAGTTGTGTTGTGATGGCGGCCCGCCTGATGTCTTCTGTGTGCTTCTCTCACTCTAACAACCACTGACCTCGCTCTTTGTGTGTGTCATCGCTTCTCGCTTCCGTCGACTAATCACTTCGTGAAGTGTTTTAGTTCTCCCGCTTTTCTGCCTATACCTCGCCCTTCTCTGACCAACGCTTCTCACTTTCTCGACCGTGACCACCGACAGCGATCACACTTTAACGACCGGCCTCTGGCATTCGCAGGTCCCGTTCAGTTCCATGTACGCCTCCGTCCCCGCCCTGAACCGTAGCGGCACCCTGCACTCGACCCGCTCCACGGGCCGTCACTACCCACCGGGTGCCGTGCACCTCTCCCTGGCGCGTGGCCGCGCCGCCGCAGCCCACGGCTCACTCGACTACATCCTCACTCCTGTGGTGGCCACTCCTCGCTCCCGCCGCAACTCGGGCAGTGGCGCCACCGCCACCGCTGTACAGACCTTCTCCCGTACCCTGTCCCTGCCACCACAGCAGCGGCAGCCTCCGCCCAAGGCCGGGCCCTGGTGGCTGCCGGCGCGTCTCTGCGCTAGCAAGAAGATGCTCGGCAGCGGTGCGGAAAAAGTTAGTAGCCGCGCCAAGCGCAGCGGTCGCCGGCCGCCGGGCAAGCCGCCGACTCCCTCGCCCGACTATGGAGGCACCTGGTGGGAGCCGGGACCAACTACTAGTACTAACCCTAGACCAGGGACGAGCGCGAGCCGGCGCAGCGAGCACGGTCAGCCACTGTCTCTGGATGAGATGGTGCTAAGAGACCGGCGCTGTCGCACGGAGCGTGCCCGCCCCCGCCGCGCCCGCCCGCCGTCCCAGCATGACCCGAGTAGAGCGACTCGTCACAAAGTTAGTACCGAGCATGTGTGGGCATGCGGACACGGAGGCACGCACACGAGGCACACGGAGCCTGCGGAGGACTGGGAAGACTGGTTTGAAGTGGAGGATTGAACGTGGCGGGTCTACAACTGCACCCACAGCGACAGCGGAGGTGGCACAGCCTGATTGGACCACCACCAACACGGAACTGAAGTGTCAACTGTGATATGTGACCGGTATAACACGATGACCCCCATAATTAAGACATCAAACTGCGACTAACGACGGTGGATTAGGTGCATGTGTCGACAAAAAATAAATTGCTTGACATTATCCGGTAAACGTGCGCTAACTAATGATTGAATTGCATTGTGATTTCTGGTACACCGAACACTAATTCATTTGGCAAATCGTGCTTGAATGAGGCACATGACGTGACCTGGCATGACATGACACTTATTTCAGCGAAGACGCGAATGAATTGCAGTTTTATAAAGCACCTTAACTAAAATATTTAAGAAGGCTTATGTTTGTAACCTCTTTTGACTCTGGTTGCTATCAACTTGATATTTGGCCCATCCACTTAAAGGGACACTGCCTATATTGGATGATATCGCAAACACCGGTTTAAACAAGTCCTAAGGACCACTTATGATTTTTAATCGTCCTCAAAGGCTTACTTACCGAAGCAGCGCAAATACAAATTTTTTTTTTTTCATAAGAATCTAAAAACTTTTCACGATTTCTACGCTCCACATGGATTATGGATTATGGAAGCGTTTGTTCCAGTTAACTGCATCTGACCAACCGTCAGCTGACGCTATTGCAACAATTGGATGAGGCGGCAAAGCACTTATACATTGTGGTTCCTGTTAACTACATGAAACGAATCTGGCGCATCTGACGCACTTGAGTTGTTGCCACAAAAAAACCTCGGCCGGAATGCAAATCCCTTCGGAATTAATCTTATCCCTGCGGAATTCATCTCTACTTTTATCCAATTATTGGGCTTAAATCTGTCATAATAAGACATGAAATGCTTCCTGACATTACAAATTTCGACAGAATGCTTAAGCAAAAATATAACTATTTACAATTGTTGCACAGCGCTGCAATCAATTGATTTTGGTGCGTAGTGGTGAGCGGACCTGTCAAGGTCATTGGCTGGAAGAAAACCAAACTTTGAACGATGATATTGGGCGACTGGGCGCGAATTTCGAAAAGCGGACTTCATAATGTTAATCAGATGCGATTGCTCTTTAACATACACAATTTTACTTTAAAGAGACAGTGTCCCTTTAATAAATTGCGCTAATAACGCATTCAGTAAATGTTAATCATTTGAACGTAACCAGACCTATAGCTAATAGCCATCTTTAACATTCCTTTCCAAATAACTTTAATTCTGTGATTTACAAGCCGTTAAGACTTACATGTACTACCATGCTTTAGAAGTGTACACAAAACGCAACTCTAACAATGATGCAACGCAATGATGATTCACCTTTGCTTATAACAAAATCACTGCTCTCACCACTCCACCAATCCCTGTCTCTAACCGCCTGGCGTGGGTTCACGTCTCACTGAGTGCACGCTGTTTTCAGCCGGAGCCATTATACGGAGGAGGAGGGGTGCCTCTATACGCCTCCCAGCCGAACCTACCGGGCACTCTGCGGGACGGGCCGGCCAGTCTGAACCTCGCCAGGGCCGGTGAGTGGCATCAATACTGAATGACGACGTTCAGTAGTAGGAATAGCCGGGAAAGTATTATAACACGAGTATAGTCATTTCCTGACAGTTCTCACAGTAATTGCCTGACAGTTATTCGATTCTGTATGTGTGCTCCCTATTTTCATCTTTTTATATCCGCCGCCGTACCTGCGACGCTTTTGTGTTCCCCTTGGATTGTTCCACCATTTGGTTTTCCTGCTAACCTGTACCATCGTTGGGTCTGTAGCTGTTCCTGGGTCCTACTGTGTCCTCATGTGATCCCTTGCAGCCTGTTCCATCGTCCGATGTCCCTCCCCTAATGTCTGTAGCTGTTCCTGGGCCCTACTGTGTCCTCATGTGATCCCTTGCAGCATGTTCCATCGTCTGATGTCCCTCCCCTAGTCTATGTAGCTGTTCCTGGGTCCTACTGTGTCCTCATGTGATCCCTTGAAGCCTGTTCCATCGTCCGATGTCCCTCCCCTAATGTCTGTAGCTGTTCCTGGGTCCTACTGTGTCCTCATGTGATCCCTTGCAGCCTGTTCCATCGTCTGATGTCCCTCCCCTAGTGTATGTAGCTGTTCCTGGGTCCTACTGTGTCCTCATGTGATCCCTTGCAACCTGTTCCATCGTCTGATGTCCCTCCCCTAGTGTATGTAGCTGTTCCTGGGTCCTACTGTGTCCTCATGTGATCCCTTGCAGCCTGTTCCATCGTCCGATGTCCCTCCCCTAGTGTCTGTAGCTGTTCCTGGGTCCTACTGTGTCCTCATGTGATCCCTTGCAGCCTGTTCCATCGTCCGATGTCCCTCCCCTAATGTCTGTAGCTGTAGGTCCTACTGTGTCCTCATGTGATCCCTTGCAGCCTGTTCCATCGTCTGATGTCCCTCCCCTAGTGTATGTAGCTGTTCCTGGGTCCTACTGTGTCCTCATGTGATCCCTTGCAGCCTGTTCCATCGTCCGATGTCCCTCCCCTAGTGTCTGTAGCTGTAGGTCCTACTGTGTCCTCATGTGATCCCTTGCAGCCTGTTCCATCGTCTGATGTCCCTCCCCTAGTGTATGTAGCTGTTCCTGGGTCCTACTGTGTCCTCATGTGATCCCTTGCAGCCTGTTCCATCGTCCGATGTCCCTCCCCTAGTGTCTGTAGCTGTTTCTGGGTCCTACTGTGTCCTCATGTGATCCCTTGCAGCCTGTTCCATCGTCCGATGTCCCTCCCCTAATGTCTGTAGCTGTTCCTGGGTCCTACTGTGTCCTCATGTGATCCCTTGACGCCTGTTCCATCGTCCGATGTCCCTCCCCTAGTGTATGTAGCTGTAAGTCATACTGTGTCCTCATGCGATCCCTTGCAGCCTGTTCCATCGTCCGATGTCCCTCCCCTAATGTCTGTAGCTGTAGGTCCTACTGTGTCCTCATGTGATCCCTTGCAGCCTGTTCCATCGTCCGATGTCCCTCCCCTAGTGTCTGTAGCTGTTCCTGGGTCCTACTGTGTCCTCATGTGATCCCTTGAAGCCTGTTCCATCGTCCGATGTCCCTCCCCTAGTGTCTGTAGCTGTTCCTGGGTCCTACTGTGTCCTCATGTGATCCCTTGCAGCCTGTTCCATCGTCTGATGTCCCTCCCCTAGTCTATGTAGCTGTTCCTGGGTCCTACTGTGTCCTCATGTGATCGCTTGCAGCCTGTTCCATCGTCTGATGTCCCTCCCCTAGTGTATGTAGCTGTTCCTGGGTCCTACTGTGTCCTCATGTGATCCCTTGCAGCCTGTTCCATCGTCCGCTGTCCCTCCCCTAATGTCTGTAGCTGTTCCTGGGTCCTACTGTGTCCTCATGTGATCCCTTGCAGCCTGTTCCATCGTCTGATGTCCCTGCCCTAGTGTATGTAGCTGTTCCTGGGTCCTACTGTGTCCTCATGTGATCCCTTGCAGCCTGTTCCATCGTCTGATGTCCCTCCCCTAGTGTATGTAGCTGTTCCTGGGTCCTACTGTGTCCTCATGTGATCCTTTGCAGCCTGTTCCATCGTCTGATGTCCCTCCCCTAGTGTATGTAGCTGTTCCTGGGTCCTACTGTGTCCTCATGTGATCCCTTGCAGCCTGTTCCATCGTCTGATGCCCCTCCCCTAGTGTATGTAGCTGTTCCTGGGTCCTACTGTGTCCTCGTGTGATCCCTTGCAGCCTGTTCCATCGTCCGATGCCCCTCCCCTAATGTATGTAGCTGTTCTGGTGTTCCCCTGCTAACCTGTTCCAACGTTCAGCAGGTCGTCCGCCGTTCCCCGGGCATGCTCTGCATTCCATGACCCCGGCCTATGTGGGCGGCGAGAGGGGGCCGATGGGTGTACACATGGGTGTACCCATGGGTCGCAGCGCCCGCACCCCGCTGCCACACCCGCCGGTAGAAGACGACGGCCCTGCTCGGCCCAGATCACGGGGGTCGATGGCGGTGAGTAGCCCGCCGACAGCTGTGGAAGACAATGTCATGATGGATACGAGAGAACCAGATCCAACAATTGCAAGGGATACACATTTGAACTTCTAAGGAAACTGTATATATAATGCATGATGATGAATACACCTAATATAACAAATAACTTGTATGATCAATGAAACCTTCCACAAGCAAATGTTTCTCAAGGCATGACATTAAATGAATCATCAGATTCAAAAACTATGATGACCTCACTTACCAAAATAAAAAATATCAAAATTGGCATTGGTTGCAATTGCTGGATTGTCTGGTTACACACACACACACTGGGTTAGAACTGTAAATGTAGAAGAGCATGCATCTGTGGTGAGGTATGTAGTATAACTAGAACGCTCTATGCTAATTGCAATATTGGTGATTTGCCTGTGACGGCCTATGGATATGGTGGGTGTGTTGGATAGAATCACGTGCAACACCCTGACACAACATCGAAGCAAAAGTTTCGATATTTTAACGTTATGTTTGTAATAGGCAATAGCACACACAAATTTCGTTTTGGCCACTGAAAAGCAAGCAATGCTTGCGGGTATGACTGTTCGCTTCTTGTTCACGATTTTCTGGATGTAACGAAGTATTTTGATATTCCCTCCGAAAGAAAATATATTTGTACTATACAAAGCAAGTTTGATGGTGGCTTCGACAATTGCTTGTGCATTTCTCAATACATTGCCTTTTTGTAAATTACATATAACATTTAAGGTGGCAAAGCATTTTAATTGATGGAAACAAGAAATTCAGCACCCCTTATGCAATCCGTTTGAAGAGCTCACCTAAATCATGGTGATAGCGTTAAACACATCGTGGTGACAGTGGACTTTGCTTGACTGCCCTGCCTCACTGCACGCCAATGCTGACGACGCTTATCACGACTTTACCCTGACGGCCGACCAGCACCCCCCTCCCCTGCCCAGAAACCAGGCACCACCCCTCCCTCCCTGACCTCCCCTGACCGACGTGTGACGCTTGCAGTACGACTACTCGACGCTATCGGCCCACGACTTCCCACTGCAGGGCGGCGGCGTCAGCTCGGGCTCGCAGCAGCAGCTCATGTACAGCTCCGGGAGGCTACACCGACCCCGACACGCCCGGTCCTCCTCACGGGACAGCATATACGAGACGCTGTCCCCCCACCTGGCCGGCTCCGGCGCCACCCAGCTCCTCACGTTCGACCCGAAACGCGACGACAAGCTCTTTGAGAAGAGCAACAGCTGGCGCATGGCGTTCTAGGGACGAGGTACGCAGTGGCGACGGTCGAGTGTCTGGCCGAGCAGCTCGCCAGGGTTTAGGAGAGGGCGAGCTGCCGGTATTTTACTAAGTTCAGGCTACAAGAGCACAGGAACTACTGCGCCGTTGCCAGACAATAGTTAAACAGGGTGAACCAGAACAAAAGTACGCCGAAGTTTTTCTCATAAAATCTTTATCTGTTGTCATAAAGTAAAAAATCGGGTGTAATTATATTGCCAATAAAATGGCACGACAGATAAACAGCCCATGACGGCACTTGCTGACATACGCTAGTCGTCATGACCCTTCACATCAGGTGCTCGATATGCGCACCCCGACGCTCCTTCACTAGCGGTAGACGGACGTCCTTGAGGTGCAAAGCTGCTCTGTCGATCATGTCCTCAGGGATTCGGGCCACTTCACGTAGTTACGTAGTTTTCACGTAGTTCACGTTTAATTGCACAGGAGGAGATGTTGAGCCAATATTTAACACCTGCAGGATGGCGCGGGTTCAAGGCATCGGAAAAACGGCTACTCTAAGTAAGACAACTGATTTTTTAGATGAAGTGTGGTGTAAATATACAGTTTCGGGGTAATAATGGTGCCCTTCACAATGTGCCAGAACATCAAATGAGTAGTGGATGAGTAGTGGATGAGTAGTGGATGTAGCAGTGGATGAGTAGTGGATGCTGAATGTCAAAACAGAAAACCCCGGGAACATTTCATTTTGTTTTGTTCATTTATATATTTTGTGAAAGTGGTGTTTCCAAACATATCTGGAACCCACATCTATTTATCTCAAGCGGCTGACATCTCGACGATAAATATTGAGCATGCAAATGTGCAGTTATTATCCACCGCAGCGAGAATAAAATGCACTACCCTGGTTCAAATTGAAATGGATATTTCCTATCTTAGCAGCTTTGAAATGCATTGCTTTCTAAATCGCTTAGTGACGCTCCCTTTAACAGCTCAGTGAGCCCTCTTTGATGTGCACCGTGTTTTTCATTTAGATGGAGATGACTTCCCGAAAGACCCATCTGTAGTCCTCTTGCTACCCACAGATGAGGCCATCGACTCGGAGTCTCAGCCGAAATACATTTACCTGGGGGAGTATTAACCCATCTGGTTATATTCTGAAGGAATACTGGTATCGAGACGAAAGAGGCGACATTTGACAGCCCTTTCCACACAGTCACTGGTGTATTACCTCATCTGTTTGCCTTCGCAGAGCATAAATCAACGAAGAACTCCAAAATGACTTCCGGGTTTTCACTGCTCAAAATTCAAACTTACAACGGGGAGACTGGTGCCGATGTTTGTTGGTTACATTTCAGGCTCCTAAAACACTTCTCAGTACCCCCGGATCGAACACCAAAGAGCATCCTGCCCCGCCCTGCCTGCTTAAACAAAGGAGGGCGTGGCCGGGTCTGTTGGGAACGATGATGTGTTCCCCATCCCGACCTAACCGGGTCCCGAATTATCGCAGAGCTTCAGCCGCTCGCCCCGGGCCGCCCCGCGGGCATCCAAATGACGACTAATGAGGCACTCTCAGATCGAACGGCGGGATGGCAGCTGCGCGACAAAGCGGAGCAGACAGAGGGCGCCGGGTGGCGGCCGTTTCCGGGTAGGGCACGGCATAAGGTCGCCAGTGTGGTGTTGTGAAGCTGTGTCAAATCGCCAAGCTCAATAGCGTCTGAAACCCAGACGCCTACGGAATTGGAAGTAATTTCTGTTAGACATCGAATACTCTGGACTCACCTGCGCCATGACGGACAACCACTATTACTCTGTTATTGTGTCTGTTGTCGATCTCACGACTGGAACAGCTCAGTGGATGCATGCATCGCAATGAAGTATATTTGTGAAAATAATGACGTCCTTTCTCCTGTTATACGTGACCTGGCTCACTATGTTGAAGTAGACGCAATTATCTTGTCTGACGACAAGCTGCGTTTCTTTGTCGTGCGGACACTGAACTCCTTGGTAGGCTGCATGCCGGGAAGTGACTTAGTGCATGTTACTAGCCCTATTCCCGCACGCGTGCTCTATAATAGCGCCTTTGCAGATGCATCCACGGATTTGGACACAATCATACATTTCTAACAAACTATACTGCTTATTTCTGACGATCTGCTGATTTTTTCTCAGGACCAGAACCTGGTGTATTACGACATTCACGAATTCGATCAGCAAGACACGACGCGAAGTCGGCGGCCTCTCACAGCCACCGCTCGAGGCCACCAATGACCTCAGGTCACCCGTTACGAATGACCTCAGGTCACCCGTTACCAATGACCGTTACCAATGACCTCAGGTCACCCGTTACGAATGACCTCAGGTCACCGGGCAGTCGCTTAGGGAGGACAGGGTCCTCGGCTCGCAGGTCGAGCGGACAAGTTCAGTGCGCGGGTAGACCTGGCGTGCTAAGTGTCCACTCTTGCAGTGCGACAGAGCAGGCTCCGCTGATATTGAACGAAGCGGTGCCAATCAAAAGTGAGGCCGCGCGAACCGTATGTCTGACGGACACGATGACGTCATCGGCGCTGATGCAGTATGTGATGCTGGTGTCACGTGAAGTCTGGGCCGCAAGCCTGTCCGCGAAATGGCAATGCTATGTGATGCAATGAATATTGCTGCTCTGCGAAATGAAGGAGTGTCTGAAGTGGGATGCAGTGTTACCCAAAGACGTATTCTGCGTGTGATGATGTTGTAGATGATGGTGTTGATTCTGCGTGTGATGATGTTGTAGATGATGGTGTTGATTCTGCGTGTGATGATGTTGTAGATGATGGTGTTGATTCTGCGTGTGATGATGTTGTAGATGATGGTGTTGATTCTGCGTGTGATGATGTTGTAGATGATGATGTTGATTCTGCGTGTGATGATGTTGTAGATGATGGTGTTGATTCTGCGTGTGATGATGTTGTAGATGATGATGTTGATTCTGCGTGTGCTCCAGTTGATGTATGTATTTGCGTGTGCTCCAGTATGTATTTGAGTGTACGTGTGTTTGTGTGTTTATTGCTTACCACTGTATCACTGAGACAACGCAGTCATATGTGCTGCTTGTCTTGGCTAGTGTTGTGCGAGAACATGTCAATTAACTTATCGCTGTACATCTCCCATGTGAATACACTTTGATGATGATCTATGTACAGGTGTTAGAGGCTGTGGCGGTGTAGGCACTAAGGTCGAAGACAAAGGCGAGCGTATTTTGGAGACAGTATTGGAGACTGGGGGAACGCCGAACTACGGGAAAAGCCGAAATGCTAAATTACGCATATTATATATCTAGGCGTTTCCGCAAAGCTTTACATTTTTCGGGATAAACCAGCGGGCAACGCCGACCGTCCAACATAAACGGAACAGTGTTCCTTGGAATTTCTTTGTCTCGCCTCAAACGTTGATCAGAGCAGTGCTTGTGTTATACCATTACAACTTGACAGAGGATTGTTTTAAGCCATTTTATTTTCAAATAATTCCGCTTTGACATTTATCGCATGAATGAATCGCGATATGAGTTTGGGAAAATTTAATTTTCATATTAAATCCAATTAAGTTGCTGTAAATTGGAGGACACCTATCTCAATGTACAATTTACCTTCAATTTACCTACATCACCCCGCACTCGACCTGTAGAGGACCTAAGGTCCACGAGGTTGCACGGATA
>JAXIVJ010008448.1:2500-55597 GCA_036785665.1 Chirona hameri
CTGTAGACGGGCCGCAGTGGGGAGAGTCTGTAGACGGGCCGCAGTGGGGAGAGTCTGTAGACGGCAGTGGGGAGAGTCTGTAGACGGCAGTGGGGAGAGTCTGTAGACGGGCCGCAGTGGGGAGAGTCTGTAGACGGCAGTGGGGAGAGTCTGTAGACGGGCCGCAGTGGGGAGAGTCTGTAGACGGGCCGCAGTGGGGAGAGTCTGTAGACGGCAGTGGGGAGAGTCTGTAGACGGGCCGCAGTGGGAAGAGTCTGTAGACGGGCCGCAGTGGGGAGAGTCTGTAGACGGGCCGCAGTGGGGAGAGTCTGTAGACGGCAGTGGGGAGAGTCTGTAGACGGCAGTGGGGAGAGTCTGTAGACGGGCCGCAGTGGGGAGAGTCTGTAGACGGCAGTGGGGAGAGTCTGTAGACGGCAGTGGGGAGAGTCTGTAGACGGGCCGCAGTGGGGAGAGTCTGTAGACGGGCCGCAGTGGGGAGAGTCTGTAGACGGCAGTGGGGAGAGTCTGTAGACGGCAGTGGGGAGAGTCTGTAGACTGGCCGTAGTGGGGAGAGTCTGTAGACGGCAGTGGGGAGAGTCTGTAGACGGGCCGCAGTGGGGAGAGTCTGTAGACGGGCCCCAGTGGGGAGAGTCTGTAGACGGCAGTGGGGAGAGTCTGTAGACGGCAGTGGGGAGAGTCTGTAGACGGGCCGCAGTGGGGAGAGTCTGTAGACGGGCCGCAGTGGGGAGAGTCTGTAGACGGGCCGCAGTGGGGAGAGTCTGTAGACTGGCCGCAGTGGGGAGAGTCTGTAGACGGCAGTGGGGAGAGTCTGTAGACGGGCCGCAGTGGGGAGAGTCTGTAGACGGCAGTGGGGAGAGTCTGTAGACGGCAGTGGGGAGAGTCTGTAGACGGGCCGCAGTGGGGAGAGTCTGTAGACGGGCCGCAGTGGGGAGAGTCTGTAGACGGGCCGCAGTGGGGAGAGTCTGTAGACTGGCCGCAGTGGGGAGAGTCTGTAAACGGCAGTGGGGAGAGTCTGTAGACGGGCCGCAGTGGGGAGAGTCTGTAGACGGGCCCCAGTGGGGAGAGTCTGTAGACGGGCCGCAGTGGGGAGAGTCTGTAGACGGCAGTGGGGAGAGTCAGTAGACGGGCCGCAGTGGAGAGAGTCTGTAGACGGGCCCCAGTGGGGAGAGTCTGTAGACGGGCCGCAGTGGGGAGAGTCTGTAGACGGGCCGCAGTGGGGAGAGTCTGTAGACGGCAGTGGGGAGAGTCTGTAGACGGGCCGCAGTGGGGAGAGCCTGTAGACGGGCCCCAGTGGGGAGAGTCTGTAGACGGGCCGCATTGGGGAGAGTCTGTAGACGGGCCGCAGTGGGGAGAGTCTGTAGACGGCAGTGGGGAGAGTCTGTAGACGGGCCGCAGTGGGGAGAGTCTGTAGACGGGCCGCAGTGGGGAGAGTCTGTAGACGGGCCGCAGTGGGGAGAGTCTGTAGACTGGCCGCAGTGGGGAGAGTATGTAGACGGCAGTGGGGAGAGTCTGTAGACGGCAGTGGGGAGAGTCTGTAGACGGGCCGCAGTGGGGAGAGTCTGTAGACGGCAGTGGGGAGAGTCTGTAGACGGCAGTGGGGAGAGTCTGTAGACGGGCCGCAGTGGGGAGAGTCTGTAGACGGGCCGCAGTGGGGAGAGTCTGTAGACGGGCCGCAGTGGGGAGAGTCTGTAGACTGGCCGCAGTGGGGAGAGTCTGTAGACGGGCCGCAGTAGGGAGAGTCTGTAGACGGGCCGCAGTGGGGAGAGTCTGTAGACGGCAGTGGGGAGAGTCTGTAGACGGGCCGCAGTGGGGAGAGTCTGTAGACGGGCCGCAGTGGGGAGAGTCTGTAGACGGGCCCCAGTGGGGAGAGTCTGTAGACGGGCCGCAGTGGGGAGAGTCTGTAGACTGGCCGCAGTGGGGAGAGTCTGTAGACGGGCCGCAGTGGGGAGAGTCTGTAGACGGCAGTGGGGAGAGTCTGTAGACGGGCCGCAGTGGGGAGAGTCTGTAGACGGGCCGCAGTGGGGAGAGTCTGTAGACGGGCCGCAGTGGGGAGAGTCTGTAGACTGGCCGCAGTGGGGAGAGTCTGTAGACGGCAGTGGGGAGAGTCTGTAGACGGCAGTGGGGAGAGTCTGTAGACGGGCCGCAGTGGGGAGAGTCTGTAGACGGCAGTGGGGAGAGTCTGTAGACGGCAGTGGGGAGAGTCTGTAGACGGCAGTGGGGAGAGTCTGTAGACGGGCCGCAGTGGGGAGAGTCTGTAGACGGCAGTGGGGAGAGTCTGTAGACGGCAGTGGGGAGAGTCTGTAGACGGCAGTGGGGAGAGTCTGTAGACGGGCCGCAGTGGGGAGAGTCTGTAGACGGCAGTGGGGAGAGTCTGTAGACGGGCCGCAGTGGGGAGAGTCTGTAGACGGCAGTGGGGAGAGTCTGTAGACGGCAGTGGGGAGAGTCTGTAGACGGGCCGCAGTGGGGAGAGTCTGTAGACGGCAGTGGGGAGAGTCTGTAGACGGGCCGCAGTGGGGAGAGTCTGTAGACGGCAGTGGGGAGAGTCTGTAGACGGGCCGCAGTGGGGAGAGTCTGTAGACGGCAGTGGGGAGAGTCTGTAGACGGCAGTGGGGAGAGTCTGTAGACGGGCCGCAGTGGGGAGAGTCTGTAGACGGCAGTGGGGAGAGTCTGTAGACGGGCCGCAGTGGGGAGAGTCTGTAGACGGCAGTGGGGAGAGTCTGTAGACGGGCCGCAGTGGGGAGAGTCTGTAGACGGCAGTGGGGAGAGTCTGTAGACGGGCCGCAGTGGGGAGAGTCTGTAGACGGCAGTGGGGAGAGTCTGTAGACGGGCCGCAGTGGGGAGAGTCTGTAGACGGCAGTGGGGAGAGTCTGTAGACGGCAGTGGGGAGAGTCTGTAGACGGGCCGCAGTGGGGAGAGCCTGTAGACGGCAGTGGGGAGAGTCTGTAGACGGGCCGCAGTGGGGAGAGTCTGTAGACGGCAGTGGGGAGAGTCTGTAGACGGCAGGGGGGAGAGTCTGTAGACGGGCCGCAGTGGGGAGAGTCTGTAGACTGGCCGCAGTGGGGAGAGTCTGTAGACGGGCCGCAGTGGGGAGAGTCTGTAGACTGGCCGCAGTGGGGAGAGTCTGTAGAAGGGCCGCAGTGGGGAGAGTCTGTAGACGGGCCGCAGTGGGGAGAGTCTGTAGATGGGCCGCAGTGGGGAGAGTCTGTAGACGGGCCGCAGTGGGGAGAGTCTGTAGACGGGCCGCAGTGGGGAGAGTCTGTAGACGGGCCGCAGTGGGGAGAGTCTGTAGACGGGCCGCAGTGGGGAGAGTCTGTAGACTGGCCGCAGTGGGGAGAGTCTGTAGACGGGCCGCAGTGGGGAGAGTCTGTAGACTGGCCGCAGTGGGGAGAGTCTGTAGACGGGCCGCAGTGGGGAGAGTCTGTAGACGGGCCGCAGTGGGGAGAGTCTGTAGACGGGCCGCAGTGGGGAGAGTCTGTAGACGGGCCGCAGTGGGGAGAGTCTGTAGACGGGCCGCAGTGGGGAGAGTCTGTAGACTGGCCGCAGTGGGGAGAGTCTGTAGACGGCAGTGGGGAGAGTCTGTAGACGGGCCGCAGTGGGGAGAGTCTGTAGACGGCAGTGGGGAGAGTCTGTAGACGGCAGTGGGGAGAGTCTGTAGACGGCAGTGGGGAGAGTCTGTAGACGGGCCGCAGTGGGGAGAGTCTGTAGACGGCAGTGGGGAGAGTCTGTAGACGGCAGTGGGGAGAGTCTGTAGACGGCAGTGGGGAGAGTCTGTAGACGGGCCGCAGTGGGGAGAGTCTGTAGACGGCAGTGGGGAGAGTCTGTAGACGGGCCGCAGTGGGGAGAGTCTGTAGACGGCAGTGGGGAGAGTCTGTAGACGGGCCGCAGTGGGGAGAGTCTGTAGACGGCAGTGGGGAGAGTCTGTAGACGGGCCGCAGTGGGGAGAGTCTGTAGACGGCAGTGGGGAGAGTCTGTAGACGGGCCGCAGTGGGGAGAGTCTGTAGACGGCAGTGGGGAGAGTCTGTAGACGGGCCGCAGTGGGGAGAGTCTGTAGACGGCAGTGGGGAGAGTCTGTAGACGGGCCGCAGTGGGGAGAGTCTGTAGACGGCAGTGGGGAGAGTCTGTAGACGGCAGTGGGGAGAGTCTGTAGACGGGCCGCAGTGGGGAGAGTCTGTAGACGGCAGTGGGGAGAGTCTGTAGACGGGCCGCAGTGGGGAGAGTCTGTAGACGGCAGTGGGGAGAGTCTGTAGACGGGCCGCAGTGGGGAGAGTCTGTAGACGGCAGTGGGGAGAGTCTGTAGACGGCAGTGGGGAGAGTCTGTAGACGGGCCGCAGTGGGGAGAGTCTGTAGACGGCAGTGGGGAGAGTCTGTAGACGGGCCGCAGTGGGGAGAGTCTGTAGACGGCAGTGGGGAGAGTCTGTAGACTGGCCGCAGTGGGGGGAGTCTGTAGACGGCAGTGGGGAGAGTCTGTAGACGGGCCGCAGTGGGGAGAGTCTGTAGACTGGCCGCAGTGGGGAGAGTCTGTAGACGGCAGTGGGGAGAGTCTGTAGACGGCAGTGGGGAGAGTCTGTAGACGGGCCGCAGTGGGGAGAGTCTGTAGACTGGCCGCAGTGGGGAGAGTCTGTAGACGGCAGTGGGGAGAGTCTGTAGACTGGCCGCGGTGGGGAGAGTCTGTAGACGGGCCGCAGTGGGGAGAGTCTGTAGACGGGCCGCAGTGGGGAGAGTCTGTAGACGGCAGTGGGGAGAGTCTGTAGACGGGCCGCAGTGGGGAGAGTCTGTAGACGGGCCGCAGTGGGGAGAGTCTGTAGACGGGCCCCAGTGGGGAGAGTCTGTAGACGGGCCGCAGTGGGGAGAGTCTGTAGACGGGCCGCAGTGGGGAGAGTCTGTAGACGGCAGTGGGGAGAGTCTGTAGACGGCACTGGGGAGAGTCTGTAGACGGGCCGCAGTGGGGAGAGTCTGTAGACGGGCCCCAGTGGGGAGAGTCTGTAGACGGGCCGCAGTGGGGAGAGTCTGTAGACGGCAGTGGGGAGAGTCTGTAGACGGCAGTGGGGAGAGTCTGTAGACGGGCCGCAGTGGGGAGAGTCTGTAGACGGGCCGCAGTGGGGAGAGTCTGTAGACGGCAGTGGGGAGAGTCTGTAGACGGCAGTGGGGAGAGTCTGTAGACAGCAGTGGGGAGAGTCTGTAGACGGCAGTGGGGAGAGTCTGTAGACGGCAGTGGGGAGAGTCTGTAGACGGCAGTGGGGAGAGTCTGTAGACGGGCCGCAGTGGGGAGAGTCTGTAGACGGGCCGCAGTGGGGAGAGTCTGTAGAAGGGCCGCAGTGGGGAGAGTTTGTAGACGGCAGTGGGGAGAGTCTGTAGACGGGCCGCAGTGGGGAGAGTCTGTAGACGGCAGTGGGGAGAGTCTGTAGACGGCAGTGGGGAGAGTCTGTAGACGGGCCGCAGTGGGGAGAGTCTGTAGACGGGCCGCAGTGGGGAGAGTCTGTAGAAGGGCCGCAGTGGGGAGAGTCTGTAGACGGCAGTGGGGAGAGTCTGTAGACGGGCCGCAGTGGGGAGAGTCTGTAGACGGCAGTGGGGAGAGTCTGTAGACGGCAGTGGGGAGAGTCTGTAGACGGCAGTGGGGAGAGTCTGTAGACGGCAGTGGGGAGAGTCTGTAGACGGCAGTGGGGAGAGTCTGTAGACGGGCCGCAGTGGGGAGAGTCTGTAGACGGGCCGCAGTGGGGAGAGTCTGTAGACGGCAGTGGGGAGAGTCTGTAGACGGGCCGCAGTGGGGAGAGTCTGTAGACGGCAGTGGGGAGAGTCTGTAGACGGCAGTGGGGAGAGTCTGTAGACGGCAGTGGGGAGAGTCTGTAGACGGGCAGTGGGGAGAGTCTGTAGACGGCAGTGGGGAGAGTCTGTAGACGGCAGTGGGGAGAGTCTGTAGACGGCAGTGGGGAGAGTCTGTAGACGGGCCGCAGTGGGGAGAGTCTGTAGACGGGCCGCAGTGGGGAGAGTCTGTAGACGGGCTGCAGTGGGGAGAGTCTGTAGACGGGCCGCAGTGGGGAGAGTCTGTAGACGGCAGTGGGGAGAGTCTGTAGACGGCAGTGGGGGGAGTCTGTAGACGGGCCGCAGTGGGGAGAGTCTGTAGACGGCAGTGGGGAGAGTCTGTAGACGGCAGTGGGGAGAGTCTGTAGACGGGCCCCAGTGGGGAGAGTCTGTAGACGGGCCGCAGTGGGGAGAGTCTGTAGACGGCAGTGGGGAGAGTCTGTAGACGGCAGGGGGAGAGTCTGTAGACGGGCCGCAGTGGGGAGAGTCTGTAGACTGGCCGCAGTGGGGAGAGTCTGTAGACGGGCCGCAGTGGGGAGAGTCTGTAGACTGGCCGCAGTGGGGAGAGTCTGTAGACGGCAGTGGGGAGAGTCTGTAGACGGCAGTGGGGAGAGTCTGTAGACGGCAGTGGGGAGAGTCTGTAGACTGGCCGCAGTGGGGAGAGTCTGTAGACGGCAGTGGGGAGAGTCTGTAGACGGCAGTGGGGAGAGTCTGTAGACGGCAGTGGGGAGAGTCTGTAGACGGCAGTGGGGAGAGTCTGTAGACGGGCCGCAGTGGGGAGAGTCTGTAGACGGCAGTGGGGAGAGTCTGTAGACGGGCCGCAGTGGGGAGAGTCTGTAGACGGGCCGCAGTGGGGAGAGTCTGTAGACGGGCCGCAGTGGGGAGAGTCTGTAGACGGCAGTGGGGAGAGTCTGTAGACGGCAGTGGGGAGAGTCTGTAGACGGGCCGCAGTGGGGAGAGTCTGTAGACGGCAGTGGGGAGAGTCTGTAGACGGCAGTGGGGAGAGTATGTAGACGGGCCGCAGTGGGGAGAGTCGGGGAAGAGTGAAGTTCGGGGCATTGCGCAGATTTTGAGCGCTTCCCAACAGCATCAGTTGAGTTTTCTCAGTGTTGATTTTTAAGCCGTTTCCACGAAACCAGATGTCTAGAGAAGCAAGCGCACGTTCCATCCTACTCACGACGGTATTGAGCTCTGACGTTTTGCCACTGACTAAAATGTGTGTATCATCGGCATACTGTACTACTACTGCGTCCTCTGCGAACAAGCTGAGGTCGTTGGCGAAGACGCAGTAGAGCAGAGGACAGAGGGCAGAATCCTGAAAAAAACGATGCTGTTGGGAAGCGGAGCTGAAATTTGTGTGTTGCCCAGAGCGTCAGTGAAGCTCACGCTCTGAGTGTGATTCCGAAGATAGCAGAAAACCAAGTAATATCAATTCCGTAAAGCTGCAATTTTGTCAATAATTTAGCGTGGTCTATCACATCAAAACATTTGCTCAAATTCAGCAGGCAGAGGAGGGACAGCTCTCCACGGTCGTTAGCGGAAAGGATATGATCGGAAATGGATATCAGGGCGGTTTCCGTCGAGTGACGAGGACGAAAACCGTGCTGAGTTGAGGAAAGGAGGTGGTTTTGGGAGAGGTAATTGTAGAGCTGTTGATGGGCTGTACAATTTTGGGGATCACTGGAACTATGGAAATTGGCCAGAAGTTGGATGGGTTAGAAGGATCACCGGCTTTATAGATTGGGTAAACGAGGAAGTGTTTGAACCTTCCACCTCGTGAACCTTCCACATCGCACTGCGTCCCTCCTCGTGAATACGCCGCCGAATGTCATCACAGGTGTCACACCTAATCGCAGATCGTGCGGCACGGTTCAGCTGTTTATACTCGGCCGAACTGTGGCCAAGTGAGGCGAGCGCCGCGCGGCGACGAGCCATGATGGTTTTGGTATGATCACTGACCACTGGGGCACGCACGTTTCTTATCCGCATGGTCCCCACGGGGGCATGTGAGTCAACTATGGGTACAAATGTATCGATGAAACGGTCCCATTTAACCCTATTTGTCCGCCCCCCAACAGGGGGGGCGGATTCCGCCCCCCTCATGTTTTTCGCAGATATCTCCAGAACGGCTGGGAGCAGGCCCATGAAATTTTGGGACTTTTCATAGAATTGAACTCCGCATTTGGAGTCAAAATTTTGAGTTCTTAACTTGAACAGAGGCGGTTCCAGGGCACAGTTTTGGGTGGGTTCGGAGGCGACATTTGACGAAAATACGGAAATGCGATCTTCACGGTTTCTTCCTAACTGCATCAAGTATGGAGGAGTTACATCGGCTTACCGTGATTGCAACAAGTGCAAATTAGATGATGTTAATGAAATATCATACAAAATTGCATGGCAGAGGCGGTTTCAGGGGCTAGAAAAGGGGGGGGGGGGGGGTTCCAGGAAGTCTTCAATGCTTGGCGGGAAGCCAATAGAGCAATGTAAGGGGCATTTATAGCTATCAAGATGTAAAAGATAGCTTCTGCTTCCATTATTTGCATAATTTATTACATATAGAGTTTCAGGGGCGTGTTCAGGAACATGAAAAGGGGGATGACTGGCATGGTGATGACGATATGCCAGCGATAACGGCGCAATATACGTTTAGCTTATAATAATATATGCACATATGAGACCAGAAAAGGGAATAAAGTCATTTTTTGCAGAGGCGCGTTCAGGAATGGAAGAAAGGGGGTCATATTATTGCAAGGAAACTAAGAGGCATGGGCGTACAATGACATAACATACTGCAGTTTTCGGATGAAACGCGCACCACAGGCTACTCTACGAACGTTTATAAGATAATAGGCGAGTCCAGGTAGGGTAAAAGGGGGGTAAGCAATGTTAATTGAAGTTGTAAGTGAAATAGTCACTGTTGACTAGTTAGTATCATAATAGCGGATAATATACTTATCAAAAGGTCTTGCGCCGCCCTAGTTTGGATCCTGGATACGCCTATGATGAAGTACAACATGCAAAAAGGAACTATCTATGATCAGTAACATATTTATAGTGCTGGGTAGCAACTTGTCTGCGGTTAATATTTTCTCCAATTTTACCCCCCTTTTTCACTAACCTGGTGCCGCCTATGGCAAAAATATGATTTATAACTGTTTTTTCTAATGTCTCAATCACATACCATTTCATTTATAAAAAACATAAAAATGGTTTTATTACGCATTTACTTCACCCCCATATTGAGTGACCTGCACACGCCTATGATTTTTGCATTTTCAAATGTCACCGTCATATATCAATTTCCGATTCAATCTCTATCGATTCCTATTAGTTGTGTTCAAATCGGTCGATAAACATGAAAGCTATGTTGGATCAAAAATACCACTAAAATTTGTAGTTTTTGCCCCCCTGTTGCCCCCCTATCCCAAATTTATATTTTTGTATTATTTATAAATGTAGATCGTGTTGAGGGGAACCAAACAACGTTAAATTTTTTTTAATCGGACGGGTAGATCTCGAGATCTCCGGGGGGGCGGAATCCGCCCCCCCCCCCCCCTGTTACAAATAGGGGTAGCCAGGAGCCTGTTACAGATAGGGTTAAGGGTGACCGTGGGCGAATCTAGCACCGCAGTCCAGTCAGCACATACTCAGTCGTAATTGAAATCAAGGATGGAAACACGGCGCAGGCAACGCGTACGAACAGTTCGCCGCGGTTGGCGTGGGCGAGGCACGTCTATGCGAGCACGAACGAACCTATGCGGGCTAAAATGACAGAAAACAGTGGCGCATCGCTTTACAAGATTACGACAGTTAGATATAAAAACATCTTGTAGTGAACCGGAGACAAAGGTTGGTGATTTGACGAACTGAGTTAGCGAAAAGACTGATAAAAACTACACAATGTCCGCTTGCCTGGGTCGGTGGAGGGTTTAAGAAAATCACATTTCAGGTCGCCGCATACCACAATCTTCAGGTCCGATCACCATATATGGTAACGGTTCACGGAAGAACCTGTCTCGAATAAAAAAATATTAACTATGGGGCAAAAGTGATTTTCGGCCGCAAAAAGTTTGATCATGTATCGGACCTGCTTGAGAAGCTGGGTTGGCTCGGCGCGGAGAACCTGGTCTTGTACCGCACTTTGTGTTTGACACACGAAGTGCGCCGTCTCGGCGAGCCCGAGGAGCTGGCCGCGGGTCTCGCCACTGTGGCTGAGATGCGCGAGGTGCGCGAAGTGTCGGGCAGGACCACTCGCCAGGACTGCGACCTGTTTGTGCCCCGGTCGCGCACTGAGATGGGGAAGAGGCGCTTCAGCTGTCGCGGTCCGGCACTGTACAACTCGTTGCCCCCAGACCTGCTGGAGCTTCCCGTGCCGCCGTTTGCTCGCCGCCTAAGGCGACATCTGTCGGCTCAGTCTGCCGCGCCCGACTGACTAGTAGCCGTTTCCCGGGCCCGTATGTGATGTGTGTGATGTGCTTCATCTTGACCTGTATGAATGTGTGAGTGACTGTGTTGCGCATCCGCCTGATCATTTGACCTTCTTTTATCTTCCGACGAGAGGTGGTAACAGCCACACGCTTGTTGTGGATCACTTTAATATACGTCTGAGTCTGAGGATGAGGATGACAGGGATGCAGCACAGATTACAGGGGTCAGGGATGCAGCGCAGATGACAGGGGACAGGGATAACAGGGATGCAGCACAGCTGACAGGGGTCAGGGATGACAGGGATGCAGCACAGATGACAGGGGACAGGGATGCAGCACAGATGACAGGGGACAGGGATGTTATGGATGCAGCACAGATGACAGGGGACAGGGGTCAGGGATGCAGCACATATTACAGGGGACAGGGATGAGAGGGATGCAGCACAGATGACAGGGGACAGGGATGTTATGGATGCAGCACAGATGACAGGGGACAGTGATGACAGGGATGCAGCACATATTACAGGGGACAGGGATGACAGGGATGCAGCACAGATGACAGGGGACAGGGATCCAGCACAGATGACAAGGGACGGTGATGACAGGGGTGCAGCACAGATGACAGGAATGACAGGGATAACAGGGATCCAGCACAGATGACAGGGGTCAGGGATGACAGGGATGCAGCACAGATTACAGGGGACAGTGATGACAGGGATGCAGCAGAGATTACAGGGGACAGGGATCCAGCACAGATTACAGGGGACAGGGATGACAGGGATGCAGCACATATGACAGGGGACAGGGATGACAGGGATCCAGCACAGATGACAGGGGACAGGGATGACAGGGATGCAGCACAGATGACAGGGGACAGAGATGACAGGGATGCAGCACCGATGGCAGGGTCAGGGATGACATGGATCCAGCACAGATGACAGGGGACAGGGATCCAGCACATATGACAGGGGACAGGGATGACAGGGATGCAGCACATATGACAGGGGACAGGGATGACAGGGATGCAGCACAGATGACAGGGGACAGTGATGACAGGGATGCAGCACATATGACAGATGACAGGGATGACAGGGATGCAGCACAGATGACAGGGGACAGTGATGACAGGGATGCAGCATATATTACAGGGACAGTGATGACAGGGATCCAGCACATATGACAGGGGACTGGGATGACAGGGATGCAGCAGAGATGACAGGGGACAGGGATCCAGCACATATGACAGGGGTCAGGGATGACAGGGATCCAGCACAGATGACAGGGGTCAGGGATGACAGGGATGCAGCACAGATGACAGGGGACAGGGATGACAGGGATGCAGCACAGATGACAGGGGACAGGGATGACATGGATCCAGCACAGATGACAGGGGACAGGGGTCAGGGATGCAGCACATATTACAGGGGACAGGGATGAGAGGGATCCAGCACAGATGACAGGGGTCAGGGATGAGAGGGATCCAGCACAGATTACAGGGGACAGGGATGACAGGGATGCAGCACAGATGACAGATGACAGGGGACAGGGATGCAGCACAGATGACAGATGACAGGGATGAGAGGGATGCAGCACAGATGACAGGGGACAGTGATGACAGGGGCGGGGGGGGGGCGGATCGCTCCAGCCGGAGTCTGACTACCCATGGATACGCAGGATGATTTTAACATTAGCCCTATGGGGCTAATGTTCGCCAAACCCCTGGCTCCCCCGTCAAATTTGTTTGGCGACTCCACTGAACTAATTCAACTATCTCCTATTAATAGGTTTGGGAAAACTGTTGACAACACTGACATCGCCAAAATACAGCTTATTTATCGAGTAAGCGAGGAGACCCTTCGAGCAAGGGTCAGCATTGCTACTGCTCGATGGGATGAAGATAGGGGAGAGGAGGAGAGAAGGTGAGAAGGAGAGGAGGTGAGAAGGAAAGCAGGTGAGAAAAATAGGTGAGAAGGAGAAGAGGTGAGAAGTAGAGGAGGTGAGGAGAGGAGGTGAGAAGCAGAGGTGAAAAGGAGAGGAGGTGAGAAGGAGTGGAGGTGAGAAGAAGAGGAGGTGAGAAGGAGAAGAGGTGAGAAGGAGAGGAGGTGAAAAGGAGAGGAGGTGAGAAGGAGAGGAGGTGAGAAGGAGAGGAGGTGAGAATGAGAGGAGGTGAGAAGGAGAGTAGGTGAGAATGAGAGGAGGGGAGAAGGAGAGGAGGTGAGAAGGAGATGAGGTGAGAAGGAGAGGAGGTGAGAAGGAGAGGAGGTGAGAAGGAAAGGAGGTGATACAGAGAGGAGGTGATACATAGAGGAGGTGATAAAGAGAGGAGGTGAAACAGAGAGGAGGTGAAAGAGAGAGGAGGTGATAAAGAGAGGAGGTGTTACAGAGAGGAGGTGATAAAGAGAGGAGGTGATAAAGCGAGGAGGTGATAAAGAGAGGAGGTGAAACAGAGAGGAGGTGATACAGAGAGGCGGTGATACAGAGAGGAAGTGAAACAGAGAGGAGGTGATACAGAGAGGAGGTGATAAAAGAGAGGAGGTGATACAGAGAGGAGGTGATACAGATAGGAGGTGATACAGAGAGGAGGTGATAAAGCGAGGAGGTGATAAAGAGAAGAGGTGAAACAGAGATGAGGTGATAGAGAGAGGAGGTGTTACAGAGAGGAGGTGATACAGAGAGGAGGTGATACAGAGATGAGGTGATAACGAGAGGAGGTGAAGAAGAGAGGAGGTGACAAAAGAGAGGAGGTGATACAGAGAGGAGGTGATACAGAAAGGAGGTGAAACAGAGAGGCGGTGATACAGAGAGGAGGTGATAAAGAGAGGAGGTGATACAGAGAGGAGGTGATACAGAGAGGAGGTGATACAGAGATGAGGTGATAACGAGAGGAGGTGAAGAAGAGAGGAGGTGATAAAAGAGAGGAGGTGATACAGAGAGGAGGTGATACAGAGAGGAGGTGATACAGAGAGGAGGTGATACAGAGAGGCGGTGATACAGAGAGGAGGTGATACAGAAAGGAGGTGAAACAGAGAGGAGGTGATACAGAGAGGAGGTGATACAGAGAGGAGGTGAAACAGAGAGGAGGTGATACAGAGAGGAGGTGATGCAGAGAGGAGGTGAGAAGGATAGGAGGTGAGACGGATAGGAGGTGATAAAGAGAGGAGGTGATACAGAGATGAGGTGGTAGAGAGAGGAGGTGTTACAGAAAGGAGGTGATACAGAGAGGAGGTGATACAGAGATGAGGTGATAACGAGAGGAGGTGAAGAAGAGAGGAGGTGATAAAAGAGAGGAGGTGATACAGAGAGGAGGTGTTACAGAGAGGAGGTGAAACAGAGAGGCGGTGATACAGAGAGGAGGTGATAAAGAGAGGAGGTGATACAGAGAGGAGGTGATACAGAGAGGAGGTGATACAGAGATGAGGTGATAACGAGAGGAGGTGAAGAAGAGAGGAGGTGATAAAAGAGAGGAGGTGATAGAGAGAGGATGTGATACAGAGAGGAGGTGATACAGAGAGGCGGTGATACAGAGAGGAGGTGATACAGAGAGGAGGTGAAACAGAGAGGAGGTGATAAAGCGAGGAGGTGATACAGAGAGGAGGTGAAACAGAGAGGAGGTGATACAGAGAGGAGGTGATGCAGATAGGAGGTGAGAAGGATAGGAGGTGAGACGGAGAGGAGGTGATAAAGAGAGGAGGTGATACAGAGATGAGGTGATAGAGAGAGGAGGTGTTACAGAGAGGAGGTGATACAGAGAGGAGGTGATACAGAGATGAGGTGATAACGAGAGGAGGTGAAGAAGAGATGAGGTGATAAAAGAGAGGAGGTGATACAGAGAGGAAGTGATACAGAGAGGAGGTGATACATAGAGGAGGTGATACAGAGAGGCGGTGATACAGAGAGGAGGTGATACAGAGAGGAGGTGAAACAGAGAGGAGGTGATAAAGCGAAGAGGTGATACAGAGAGGAGGTGAGAAGGAGAGGAGGTGAGAAGGAGAGGAGGTGAGAAGGAAAGGAGGTGATAAAGAGAGGAGGTGATACATAGAGGAGGTGATAAAGAGAGGAGGTGAAACAGAGAGGAGGTGAAAGAGAGAGGAGGTGATAAAGAGAGGAGGTGTTACAGAGAGGAGGTGATACAGAGAGGAGGTGATAAAGCGAGGAGGTGATAAAGAGAGGAGGTGAAACAGAGAAGAGGTGAAAGAGAGAGGCGGTGATACAGAGAGGAGGTGATAAAGAGAGGAGGTGATACAGAGAGGAGGTGATACAGAGAGGAGGTGATACAGAGAGGAGGTGATACAGAGAGGAGGTGATACAGCGAGGAGGTGATAAAGAGAGGAGGTGAAACAGAGATGAGGTGATAGAGAAAGGAGGTGTTACAGAGAGGAGGTGATATAGAGAGGAGGTGATACAGATATGATGTGATAACGAGAGGAGGTGAAGAAGAGAGGAGGTGATAAAAGAGAGGAGGTGATACAGAGATGAGGTGATAACGAGAGGAGGTGAAGAAGAGAGGAGGTGATAAAAGAGAGGAGGTGATACAGAGAGGAGGTGATACAGAGAGGAGGTGATACAGAGAGGCGGTGATACAGAGAGGAGGTGATACAGAGAGGAGGTGAAACAGAGAGGAGGTGATAAAGCGAGGAGGTGATACAGAGAGGAGGTGAAACAGAGAGGAGGTGATACAGAGAGGAGGTGATGCAGATATGAGGTGAGAAGGATAGGAGGTGAGACGGAGAGGAGGTGATAAAGAGAAGAGGTGATACAGAGATGAGGTGATAGAGAGGAGGTGTTACAGAGAGGAAGTGATACAGAGAGGAGGTGATACAGAGATGAGGTGATAACGAGAGGAGGTGAAGAAGAGAGGAGGTGATAAAAGAGAGGAGGTGATACAGAGAGGAGGTGAAACAGAGAGACGGTGATACAGAGAGGAGGTGATAAAGAGAGTAGGTGATACAGAGAGGAGGTGATACAGAGAGGAGGTGATACAGAGATGAGGTGATAACGAGAGGAGGTGAAGAAGAGAGGAGGTGATAACAGAGAGGAGGTGATACAGAGAGGAGGTGATACAGAGAGGAGGTGATACAGAGAGGCGGTGATACAGAGAGGAGGTGATACAGAGAGGAGGTGAAACAGAGAGGAGGTGATACAGAGAGGTGGTGATACAGAGAGGTGAAACAGAGAGGAGGTGATACAGAGAGGAGGTGATGCAGAGAGGAGGTGAGAAGGATAGGAGGTGAGACGGAGAGGAGGTGATAAAGAGAGGAGGTGATACAGAGATGAGGTGATAGAGAGAGAGAGGAGGTGTTACAGAGAGGAGGTGATACAGAGAGGAGGTGATACAGAGATGAGGTGATAACGAGAGGAGGTGAAGAAGAGAGGAGGTGATAAAAGAGAGGAGGTGATACAGAGAGGAGGTGAAGAAGAGAGGAGGTGATAAAAGAGAGGAGGTGATACAGAGAGGAGGTGATACAGAGAGGAGGTGATACAGAGAGGAGGTGAAACAGAGAGGAGGTGATACAGAGAGGAGGTGATACAGAGAGGAGGTGAAACAGAGAGGAGGTGATACACAGAGGAGGTGATAAAAGAGAGGAGGTGATACAGAGAGGAGGTGATAAAGCGAGGAGGTGATACAGAGAGGAGGTGAAACAGAGAGGAGGTGATACAGAGAGGAGGTGATGCAGAGAGGAGGTGAGAAGGATAGGAGGTGAAACGGGGAGGAGGTGATAAAGAGAGGAGGTGTTACAGAGAGGAGGTGATAAAGAGAGGAGGTGATAAAGAGAGGAGGTGATAAAGAGAGGAGGTGATAAAGAGAGGAGGTGATAAAGAGAGGAGGTGATAAAAGAGAGGAGGTGATACAGAGAGGAGGTGATACAGAGAGGAGGTGAAACAGAGAGGAGGTGATGCAGAGAGGAGGTGAGAAGGATAGGAGGTGAGACGGAGAGGAGGTGATAAAGAGAGGAGGTGAGAAGGATAGGAGGAGAGAGAAGCCAGAGGCCCGCGCCAGAACAGTCTGGCCATTACCTTCTCGAGAGCGTCCTCCTCGAGTCGTCGCTTCTTCTCTGTCCGACTGGCCTCAGTCTGTTCGCCTGCCTCTGCTCTGAGCGCCACCTCTTTTGCCCGCTCATACTCCTGCTGACGCTGAAACGGACAGATAGTGACGTCACTACGCTGACATCCTGCTATGACAGGGATATGGTGACGTCACTACGCTTGGTGGTGACGTCACTACACTACAGGGAATACGCGGGGATGGTGATTTTATACACCACAGATGAAGACTTACGCTACAGCACAGCATTACTAAAATAGAGATAACAAATATGATGACGTCACTAAATCGCCACCATCACAAAATCGTTAACGTGACCAGGGCAAATTCACACTCATAAATGGCCCTGTCAGCCTTAGACAATAGACATGCTTCTAAATTAAGACTACTCATATTTCCTCTGATGCCGTACACAAACGGGAAACCTGACGCATTGAAGTGTTCTTATTCTAAGCACACCCAACAATAGCTCCAATGCTGGCTCGTAAAACAAAAATAGCTCGCATCGTATTTCATCGCCCATAACACCGACAACAGACCAGTTCAGCTAACCGGGTTCGCGTGCACTGGCCGCACCGAGGTAGTGCATGACGTCACTCGCACGTCGCATCATGTTCGCCCCTCTCAGCCGACCAGGTCGCGACTAAAATAGCCCGGTCGGTCACGCCGCCGGCGCCTGGGGGCATCTGCCGGTCAGCCGACCCC
Source organism: Chirona hameri (assembly GCA_036785665.1). Taxonomy (NCBI): domain Eukaryota; kingdom Metazoa; phylum Arthropoda; class Thecostraca; order Balanomorpha; family Balanidae; genus Chirona; species Chirona hameri. The sequence goes on from JAXIVJ010008448.1 coordinate 19,475, forward strand.
GGCCCTCCCCAGCCTTCACTTGCAAGGCCATCCGCCCGCCGGCCCGCTCGGCGGCGGCGGCGGGCGGCTCCGCCTGTCGGCGCCCGCGGCCAGGTGTCGGCCTCGACGGCCGTGACGTCATGATGACGTCAGAGCCGCTCACAAACATTGGTGCGCGGCGCACGCAGGCCGCCGTCCGCTGAGAGATGCAGACCATGCCGGCCGGCTCTCCAGAAGCCGTCGAACGGTGGCAGATCCCGACCCGTCTGAGTTAGCGACGAATAGGGCGGTATGACTGTGCCCAGACCGTAATCAGGGCGGTATGACTGTGACTGGACCGTAATCAGGGCGGTATGACTGTGACTGGACCGTAATCAGGGCGGTATGACTGTGACTGGACCGTAATCAGGGCGGTATGACTGTGACTGGACCGTAATCAGGGCGGTATGACTGTGCCCAGACCGTAATCAGGGCGGTATGACTGTGACTGGACCGTAATCAGGGCGGTATGACTGTGACCAGACCGTAATCAGGGCGGTATGACTGTGACTGGACCGTAATCAGGGCGGTATGACTGTGACCAGACCGTAATCAGGGCGGTATAGCTGTGGCTGGACCGTAATCAGGTCGGTATGACTGTGACTGGACCGTAATCAGGGCGGTATGACTGTGACTGGACCGTAATCAGGGCGGTATGACTGTGACCAGACCGTAATCAGGGCGGTATGACTGTGACTGGACCGCAATCAGATGGTATAGCTGTGACCAGACCGTAATCAGGGAGGTATGACTGTGACTGGACCGTAATCAGATGGTATGGCTGTGACTGGACCGTAATCAGGGCGGTATGGCTGTGACTGGGCCGTAATCAGGGCGGTATGACTGTGACTGGACCGTAATCAGGGCGGTATGGCCGTGGCCAGACCGTAATCAGGGCGGCATGGCTGTGAATGGACCGTAATCAGGGCCATATGGCCGTGGCCAGACCGAAATCAGGGCGGTATGACTGTGACTGGACCGTAATCAGATGGTATGGCTGTGACCAGACCGTAATCAGGACGGTATGACTGTGACTGGACCGTAATCAGGCCACAAACAAAGCCACAGTGCGGCGCGTGGTACTTCTTAATCATGGCGAATGGGACGAGCGGCCGTTTCGCCGCACACTGGGCAGTTAGCCGCTCACGGTACACATATATCGTTATTGGCCGGCTCTCTGGTGGCAGAGTGCACTCGACAACAGGGGCGGATCCAGCAAATCTGCAGGGGGGGGGGGGGGGCGGGGGGGTCATCAATTGCAGTGGTGCCTCTACCTATACCAAAATCTGAAAACTCAACGGATTTGGTCCATTATATTTTGAGGGTGCCCCTATTTCAGCATTTGTTTTTATTGACAACGTTAGCTATAGGTATTTGCAATATCAGTCGTACCCTTTCTATCATTTAAAGTGCCGCGGATGGTGCTAAGATATATGATTTGTACAGGTAACCCTATTCCCTGCGGGGAGGGGGCAGATTCTGACCCCCGGTATTTTTCCACTTGCCGTTTCTAAACCGTTAGGCCTACCGTCCTGAAACTTTGTGACTTTTCCCACAATTGAATGGCGCGTGTTGTGTCAACATTTTGGAAAAATTGGTCCAGCAGAGGCGGTTCCAGGCTCCTTTTTTGGGGAGGGTATTACGAATGCGGTTTTGCGGCGCATACTTCCTTCGTGGTTTTCCGTGCAATAAATGCGTCAGAAACAATTTCAATGCAATATTCATCATAGATACTGGGATTGTACATATTTGTGGGGCATATGCACACTCAGGAAAAAGAAAATGGGAAGCGATACCCACCCTCAAATTAGGTCCAACTTCAAATTAGTAAGATGATAAAAACGTTACGCGCATGGCGCCCTATGTTTTTTCCTGGATCCGCCTAAGCGCAATATATAAAATTTAACCAATTACAGCATATAATGCCCAAATGTGACTTTATGTCGTCCCAAACAATCACGAACAGCATATTTTTTCTTTCTTCAGAAAATCCCCCCATTTTACATTCCCTGAATACGCCTATTATTTTTTTTGTCTTTTGATATATTTAACACCAGTACATTTGAAGCTAAAAAACGTTTGGGGCATGCAAATTGGTCGATCCATATGGCCACAATAGCCTTTCAAAAAACACCCAACATTTTCGGATTTTTTGCCCCCTGCCCCCCCCCCCCTTTGAACGAAAAAAAAATCGGGGTCCAAAAAGAGAGACCTTGTCATGACGAATCGAATGGCGTTTTCCCCATCGAAATCGACCTAGCGGTTCTCGAGATCTCTGGGGGGGGGGGGGGGGGCTGAATTCCCCCCCCCCCCGCAGGTTAACGTAATTCTGGCCACCCGCAGGGAATAGGGTTAAGGGCAACCCCAGACGGCTGATGAAGAATTGACGGAGAGGGAAGACGAGATTCGTGACCAGGGGGGGGGGGGGTGGAAGCCGTTTTTACCAGCAGTAAATCTTATGCATGCGATAAACTATTATTGCGCCGCGAAGCTGCGCCAATATTTGAGGTTTTGAGCGGGTTGGATAACTAATTTTTGCTATTGGAACCAGCATGCAGGGTCAAAACGAGGAAATATGTCTGGAGCAAAAGGTGGTGTCCAAAGACATGTTGCCCCCCATTTAAGGCCAAAGGTGGGGCCATGACCCCATATCCCCCCCCCCCCCTGCGACCGTCAGTGTGTACAGTCTATATTAGACCCTTTTGTACTGGAAAAGAACACTGATCGATAAGAACACTGATCGATTTGCACCGCGTAGCGGCGCATTTTTTTTTTGCTTTATTTTGTTTTTGTCTGGATAACTAGGCCCTAAAAAAATCGAAAGGTTCTATAATATATATGTATCAGCCCAAGGGGGCCCTCAGGGCCCCTCGAGTCCGATACGTTGTTGCCTCTGGTATAAAGGCACGTTGGTGCCCCTTCATAGCCCAAGGGACGGGAGGCATGAACGGGGATTTTTTGCATAATTTAACAATTTTAATTGAGCATCTTTTCGCGTTTTTTTGCTCCAGCGACCAATGCTTGTGATTTCATTGCGGCACCAGACCATTGTTTTCCCTCCTGGATTCAAGGAGGCTCAGTGCCCCGGTGTCTCCCCTCGCCCCACGGTGCCGCCTACCGGCACGATGATGCCCCTGGGTTCGCCCGCGCAGTGATGCCCCTGGTGGTGATGCCTTTGGTTCAAAGAACACTGAATGATTTGCGCCGCGTAGTGGTGCAGATTTCCCCCCCCCCTTTATTTTGGTGGTACCCCAGGTGCCCCGGCGCAGTGGTGCCCCCAAGGCGCGGTGGTGCCCCCACGGCCCGGTGGTGCCCCCATGGCGTGGTGGTGCCCTTGGTTCAAATAACACTGAATGATTTGCGCCGCGTAGCGGCGTTTTTTCTTCTTATTTTGTTGGTGCCCCTGGTGCCCCAAACGTGGTGGTGCTCCCACGGCGCGGTGGTGCCCCCATGGCCCAAGGGGGGGGGGGGGGTCATGACCCCCGTGACCCCCCCCCCCTCTGGAACCGCCACTGCTCGACAATGGCTCTGCTGAGCAGACGTGGTCGTCCACAGGGGCGGATCCAAGAGAGGGTGGGGGGGGGGCAAGGGCCATGCCCCCCCCCCCCCCAAAGGTCCTGAAACCGTGATTCCCCCCCCCCCCCACCACCACCACCAAAAAAACGGCCGGACTTACAGTGGCAGCGGACGGCCCGCTCTAATCCCCCCCCCCCCCCCCCCCCCTCCCCCGCTCAACAACTGCTGGCTGACCGGCTGACGGCCTGCTCCTCCACGCCCCCCCCCCCCCTTCCCTCCCCCTCCCCGGTCACCATTTTTTCACTGACGGCTGACGGCCTCATACCCCTGGCTCAACAAGTTTTCGTGGAAATACTCCACTGTATTTGCCCCCCCCCCCCCCCCCCAACAACAACACAAAACGGACAGATCCGCCCTTGGTCGTCCGGTGGTCAGACACAGCTAGTTTATTTTTTGTATTTATTTCTCAAGATCGCCGACGGGATGACCCATTGATGGACGAAGTCAAAGTTTACAACGAAATCACGATAATACATATTGACAATCACCTGTTTACATACATACCTATGGTAAAATCAAGTGAATACATGAAAAATACGAAACGCTGCCTGAATCCTAAAACGCTAAACGAGCGAGGGATACAAAATACGCTAAACGAATGATGAATACAAAATACTCTAAAATTACAACAAAATCCAGGGACTGATCACAGCAGTTGATGTCTGATGAACTCTAAAAATCCAGGGACTGATCCCACCAGTTGATGTCTGATGAACTCTCTAAAAATCCAGGGACTGATCACAGCAGTTGATGTCTGATGAACTCTCTAAAAATCCAGGGACTGATCCCACCAGTTGATGTCTGATGAACTCTCTAAAAATCCAGGGACTGATCACAGCAGTTGATGTCTGATGAACTCTCTAAAAATCCAGGGACTGATCACAGCAGTTGATGTCTGATGAACTCTCTAAAAAATCCAGGGACTGATCCCACTAGTTGATGTCTGATGAACTCTCTAAAAATCCAGGGACTGATCACAGCAGTTGATGTCTGATGAACTCTCTAAAATTCCAGGGACTGATCACAGCAGTTGATGTCGGATGAACTCTCTAAAAATCCAGGGACTGATCACAGCAGATGATGTCTGATGAACTCTCTCAAAATCCAGGGACTGATCACAGCAGTTGATGTCTGATGAACTCCCTAAAAATCCAGGGACTGATCACAGCAGTTGATGTCTGATGAACTCTCTAAAAATCCAGGGACTGATCACAGCAGTTGATGTCTGATGAACTCTCTAAAAATCCAGGGACTGATCACAGCAGTTGATGTCTGATCACAGCAGTTGATGTCTGATGAACGCTCTAAACATTGATGAAGTTGCCTATAGGCGGACTCACGAAAAGCCCATTCTTTACAGTATTCACCCTCGCGAATGGCACACCGTACATTCAACAATGTACAATGTAACAATGTATCGCTGCCGGGTTGTACGACAAGGTTCGCTCAACGAGAATGGCTGCAATAAAAACGCTGACGATATTTTGCCCTTAAAAACGGTACGGATGAACATAACACCGTGATGTGTCTATATTATCATTCACCTTGGCATTGCTTACAATTTAATTTGACCATTTAGGATTAACATAACATATTGGATAAACAATGGACGCAATGGGTTAATTCACCAATTTTATGAATCGTGCAGCCCTTTGAAATTAACCTATAGAACCTAGGAAATTTATAAAATTGTGAAGATTTTAAACAGCTATAAAATTTTGGGCGTCAACGTACCCAGTGTACACCGACAATCGTAACAGCCGCAATGTAATCAGAAAAGCGTAACAGTCGCAATGTAATAAGAAAATCGTAACAGCCGCAATGTAATCAGAAAAGCGTAACAGTCGCAATGTAATAAGAAAATCGTAACAGCCGCAATGTAGTCAGAGAATCGTGACAGCCGCACTGTAATAAGAACATCGTATAAACCTTGGCGGTTGTGTGACGTGTGACGTTGCAGCACGGGTTCTACATTTAAAGGGAGTGTGCCTACTGTTTTGGAATGTCAAAAATATTTTTCATACGGTAAGTAGCTGTTGGTTTGATTGTTGTATATGATGAAATTCACATCTGGAGCCCCTTTAGTTGAATTTCCACTTATATTGTTTTTTGTTTATATTTGTTTCGATATCTATAAAACGATCGCCACTATGGTGATGTTATGTAAAACGGCGCACATAAGACAATACAATTACGGTCACATCATGCAAGATAGAAAGACGAGTTTTGCACAGCACGTTCTTGCCACTGTGAACTTTATTATGTGCAAGTTTCGTAGCTCTAAATTTATATCTTCCTCAAAAAATGGCCATCGGCCATCATCGAAAACATGATGGCCGTCCAGTTTCTGTTCGGCTGCTGCTATCAGCGTGCACGAGCTGTTTTGTTGTATTGCTATTGGCCGGCGCTAACAATATGCTAGCAGTTTAATCGATAGTTGCAGTGCTTCTAGTAGCGGAAGCCCTCTGGAGTCTACCCGATAACTTTTTGCTCCCAAGCAAATTCCTGGAGTCTTTGAATATCTCAGCAACTAGGGTGAATCTGGAGAAATGAAGTATTGGTTCAATTCAGAAAATTGTGCTCTATAGACCAGTGTCAATAACCCCAACTAAGCGATGTGAGTAGGCACACTCCCTTTAAACATTTAACCCATTGAGATACTAGATCACTAACCAAATAACATTGCAAGTCGCGCTACACCTATGCAAGTCCACCTACACCTATACACATGCTCTACGCTTTCTCAGCACTCATCTCAAAAGTGCAATGACGGAAACATGCTCACCGATACCGCCGAGCAGCAGCCAGGAGGTCTAGCTCACCTGTACCGATACCGCCGAGCGGCAGCCAGGAGGTCCAGCTCACCTGTACCGATACCGCGGAGCGGCAGCCACCAGGTCTAGCTCACCTGTACCGATACCGCCGAGCGGCAGCCACCAGGTCCAGCTCACCTGTATATAGTCACCGATACCGCCGAGCAGCAGCCACCAGGTCCAGCTCACCTGTACCGATACCGCCGAGCGGCAGCCACCAGGTCCAGCTCACCTGTATATAGTCACCGATACCGCCGAGCAGCAGCCACCAGGTCCAGCTCACCTGTACCGATACCGCCGAGCAGCAGCCAGGAGGTCTAGCTCACCTGTACCGATACCGCCGAGCGGCAGCCACCAGGTCCAGCTCACCTGTACCGATACCGCCGAGCAGCAGCCACCAGGTCTAGCTCACCTGTACCGATACCGCCGAGCAGCAGCCACCAGGTCCAGCTCACCTGTACCGATACCGCCGAGCAGCAGCCAGGAGGTCTAGCTCACCTGTACCGATACCGCCGAGCAGCAGCCACCAGGTCCAGCTCACCTGTACCGATACCGCCGAGCAGCAGCCACCAGGTCCAGCTCACCTGTATATAGTCACCGATACCGCCGAGCAGCAGCCACCAGGTCCAGCTCACCTGTACCGATACCGCCGAGCAGCAGCCACCAGGTCCAGCTCACCTGTACCGACACCGCCGAGCAGCAGCCACCAGGTCCAGCTCACCTGTACCGATACCGCCGAGCAGCAGCCACCAGGTCCAGCTCACCTGTACCGATACCGCCGAGCAGCAGCCAGGAGGTCCAGCTCACCTGTACCGATACCGCCGAGCGGCAGCCACCAGGTCCAGCTCACCTGTACCGATACCGCCGAGCGGCAGCCACCAGGTCCAGCTCACCTGTACCGATACCGCCGAGCGGCAGCCACCAGGTCCAGCTCACCTGTACCGATACCGCCGAGCAGCAGCCACCAGGTCCAGCTCACCTGTACCGATACCGCCGAGCAGCAGCCACCAGGTCCAGCTCACCTGTACCGATACCGCCGAGCGGCAGCCACCAGGTCCAGCTCACCTGTACCGATACCGCCGAGCAGCAGCCACCAGGTCCAGCTCACCTGTACCGATACCGCCGAGCAGCAGCCACCAGGTCCAGCTCACCTGTACCGATACCGCCGAGCAGAGGCCACCAGGACCAGCTCACCTGTATATAGTCACCGATACCGCCGAGCAACAGCCAGGAGGTTTAGCTCACCTGTACCGATACCGCCGAGCAGCAGCCACCAGGTCTGGCTCACCTGTACCGATACCGCCGAGCGGCAGCCACCAGGTCCAGCTCACCTGTACCGATACCGCCGAGCGGCAGCCACCAGGTCCAGCTCACCTGTACCGATACCGCCGAGCGGCAGCCACCAGGTCCAGCTCACCTGTACCGATACCGCCGAGCGGCAGCCACCAGGTCCAGCTCACCTGTACCGATACCGCCGAGCGGCAGCCACCAGGTCCAGCTCACCTGTACCGATACCGCCGAGCGGCAGCCACCAGGTCCAGCTCACCTGTACCGATACCGCCGAGCGGCAGCCACCAGGTCCAGCTCACCTGTACCGATACCGCCGAGCGGCAGCCACCAGGTCCAGCTCACCTGTACCGATACCGCCGAGCAGCAGCCACCAGGTCCAGCTCACCTGTACCGATACCGCCGAGCGGCAGCCACCAGGGCCAGCTCACCTGTATATAGTCACCGATACCGCCGAGCGGCAGCCACCAGGTCCAGCTCACCTGTACCGATACCGCCGAGCAGCAGCCACCAGGTCCAGCTCACCTGTACCGATACCGCCGAGCGGCAGCCACCAGGTCCAGCTCACCTGTACCGATACCGCCGAGCAGCAGCCACCAGGTCCAGCTCACCTGTATATAGTCACCGATACCGCCGAGCAGCAGCCAGGAGGTCCAGCTCACCTGTACCGATACCGCCGAGCAGCAGCCACCAGGTCCAGCTCACCTGTACCGATACCGCCGAGCAGCAGCCAGGAGGTCCAGCTCACCTGTACCGATACCGCCGAGCAACAGCCAGGAGGTCCAGCTCACCTGTACCGATACCGCCGAGCGGCAGCCACCAGGTCCAGCTCACCTGTACCGATACCGCCGAGCAGCAGCCAGGAGGTCTAGCTCACCTGTACCGATACCGCCGAGCGGCAGCCACCAGGTCTAGCTCACCTGTACCGATACCGCCGAGCGGCAGCCACCAGGTCCAGCTCACCTGTACCGATACCGCCGAGCGGCAGCCAGGAGGTCTAGCTCACCTGTACCGATACCGCCGAGCGGCAGCCACCAGGTCTAGCTCACCTGTACCGATACCGCCGAGCGGCAGCCACCAGGTCTAGCTCACCTGTACCGATACCGCCGAGCGGCAGCCACCAGGTCTAGCTCACCTGTATATAGATCATCTTTGCTTTGCGCAGGTTGGCCACCGTCTCATGCATGCGCTTCAGTTCGCGGTGCCACAGCTCCTTGATCTGTTTCCTGCTGCGTTCATGCTCGTTCCTGCGTGCCCCCAACGGCTGCCGGAGACAGAGGGCCGAGTCAAGACGAGAGGAGGAGGCCAGGAGGCAGGCAGTCTGCAATGGAGGCAAGGAGGCAGGCATTCTTCAAAGGAGGAAAGGAGGAAGGCAGTCTTCAAAGGAGGGAAGGAGGAAGGCAGTCTTCAAAGGAGGAAAGGAGGAAGGCAGTCTTCAAAGGAGGCAAGGAGGCAGGCAGTCTGCAAAGGAGGCAAGGAGGCAGGCAGTCTGCAACGGATGCAAGGAGGCAGGCAGTCTGCAAAGGAGGCAGGCAGTTTTCAAAGGAGGAAAGGAGGAAGGCAGTCTTCAAAGGAGGAAAGGAGGCAGGCAGTCTTCAAAGGAGGCAAGGAGGCAGGCAGTCTGCAAAGGAGGCAAGGAGGCAGGCAGTCTGCAACGGATGCAAGGAGGCAGGCAGTCTGCAAAGGAGGCAGGCAGTCTTCAAAGGAGGAAAGGAGGAAGGTAGTCTTCAAAGGAGGAAAGGAGGCAAGGCAGTCTTCAAAGGAGGCAAGGATGCAGGCAGTCTGCAAAGGAGGCAAGGAGGCAGGCAGTCTTCAACGGAGGCAAGTAGGCAGGCAGTCTGCAAAGGAGGCAAGGAGGCAGGCAGTCTGCAACGGAGGAAAGGAGGCAAGCAGTCTGCAAAGGAGGCAAGGAGGTAGGCAGTCTGTAAAGGAGGAAAGGAGGCAGTCAGTCTTCAAAGGAGGAAAGGAGGCAGGCAGTCTTCAAAGGAGGCAAGGAGGCAGGCAGTCTGCAAAGGAGGCAAGGAGGCAGGCAGTCTTCAAAGAAGGCAAGAAGGAAGGCAGTCTGCAAAGGAGGAAAGGAGGAAGGCAGTCTGCAAAGCCCCCGGCTTATCGTCGCCGCCCACAGGCAGACCGGGAGAGGGGGCGGGGTGATGAGGTCGGGCGAGTGATAAGCGCCATTTCGCGGCTGGCTAGTGCGGGATAATGCCGGGAAGACGCCGGAAATTCTCTGACAGATGCGGCGGCTCTTGCCGGGCGCAGGATACATACCAACAGGCTATACCAGCATGCGACAAGGCAGACTAATATACGGGGTGACAATCCGAAAGATGTAATTATTCAATGCGTTCAGTATTCACGAGTTCAGTATTCATTTCACAGTATTCATATTCACGAGTTCAGTGTGTGGAAAAGATAAATCGTTACATTCCATGCATGCATATGACTAATTATCGTTACAACGTAGAATATTAACATAAATATTTACTTAATTTGTGTAATTTAATTTGCATATTTTACGCATATGAAAAGCAATAGATATATTTCAGTCTTATTTGTTTATTAAAAATCTGAGAACGTTTTTGTTTGATATTGTAAAACAACATAACGCAGAAACTAAACAGCAATTTTATTAAAATTAGAAAAGATACAAAACGTGTTCACCTTCTCCCAATTTTCGACTGTTATCACCAGAAACATATACGGCTAGTTTGAGATAACTAGCTCTGGCCGGTCGGTACCTCGATAAACTTGTGTCCTTGCAGGAGGGTGCACGTGTTCTGGATGTTGGCCGAGTTCTCCAGATCCTGATCTAGAGCTGTACAGTAGATCGATTGGAATGGTAGAAAACTCTGCAATCGAAGGATTGTGTCAATGTCGCGATTTAATCACGTGGATAGGTGAATGTAATGAGCCTTTCTTGACTGATTAATCCTGATAAAACATTATACCTATACCAGAATAGCCACTATGCTAAAAATGACACAATCGGTAATGTCAATGGACGTGATTCAAAGCGGGAGGGCAAAGAAGTTACTAAACAGACCATATGGAATACACATCAGATGACATTATCCGAAGCGAGGCGACGATTCGAAGCGATGTTTGCTGTCCAATGTTTTGAGACTTGAAGCACCTCACTTGAAGCACCTGCCCGTCTCCCGTTGGCCACAACACCTAAATGAAACGCGAACAATGGACGGCGGGAAGTACACTTGAGCCCGTCAGAACAGGGACCACTCGAACAATAGCGGCACTGCACGCCTCAAGGCCGCCGCTTTCAGTTTCTTCCGCCGGCGGATGTCCCACCAAGGATGTGGCATCGTGGCGATGGTCGCGCGCCGCCCCGACCTACTCACGTCCTCCTTCAGCGCACACCGCATTGTCTGCGCCAGCTTGGCGGCATTCTTGGCGTATTCCATCTCCAGTCCGGTGCGCTTCTCCACGTAGCTGAGCACGTCTTTGGCGTATTTGGACCAGACCTTGGCGCGATGCAGCGCCACCTCCACGCCCTGGTCCAGCCTGTAGACGAGAATGGCGCAGATGTTAAAATCTAGGTAGCGCGGCGGCCAGCAGCAAACGATCGCGTCGTAAACTGATACAGCCGAGCCCCACTGCATCCTGATCACACTAAACATCAACGGAGCCAGCCGCCGTCAGCTGAGCTGCGGCGGCAGTTTTTGCGAGATGCGCTGCTGTTTAGTATTGGGGAGTGTCTTCTCGAGATCTATGAGTCATCAAGCAGATTCACCCAACTGGATTGCATTTAGTTAGTGCATAGTGTTGTCTAAACCAACATGTACAAAGCATTTGGTTGGACACTTTTATCGGCGACCCATTTTTTTGCAAGCTTTTCGTGTAACATTTTCAGGTTGGAAAAGCAAAGAATTTGGTTGGAAACCTTTTCACCGGTGGCCCAATTCTCGCAAGCTTTTCGTATAGCATTTTAAAGGGAATAGTTCACCTTTAACCCTATTACTGTCGGGCAAAACAAAAACGAATCTGTCGGGGGGGGGGGGCTATTCGGCCCCCTTCGTATTTCGGAAACCGCTTTTATACCTCCACAACGTATGTACATATATACCTAATACCTACCTACAGCTTAACATAATTGAGATTATACGTATTTTAAAGCTTTTATTTGACCTCCTTACAAAAGTTGAGTTTATGATTTAATGTTTTGTATGAATTTTCGAGCACGGCTCATGATCACATACACAAAACCTAAAAACACACCGATTAGCTTGCCAGCAGCAACTGTCGACGAAAACAACTTTACTGACAATGAGCGTGACAATCAGAGGCCTATTTCACAAAGAAGTTAGTAATTACACATGTTTGCGATTACAAACGCAAGAAAATATTGCAAACCTCACAAAAAGCTATTTCACAAACATTCGCCACCTCTGAATTACCGATTGTAAAGAAAATTGTAAACACAAATGTTAGTACAGCAGAAAGCTTGAAATCAAGAACGTTTGTATTCAAACTTGATGCTAATGACAAATAATTTGATTGTTAACGAATTAATTTAACAAATATTTACATTGTGGTTTATTTTTTTATTCAATATAAAATTAGTTATAGGAAGAATAATCTTTTAATTAACATTTCATCGGATTGCAAACTCTGATCGTAAAAATACATCTTGGTAAGCAGTTAGAGTAAACAGAATTTGACCATTCACCAGGTGGCGGAGCATAACAACAGAACTACTCTTAAAAGAAAGATCGTTGAATTTCTCGACCATTTTTTCACCTAACCTAGCCGATTTCTTACTTCGTAAAGGGTGAAGGTTCACTGTGCATTGCACAAGACATCGTTGACCGCTGCAATTCTATCGCCATGCGGTTTCTCCGCGCGGAGGCGCCCCTCACAGCGCAATCGGTAAGGTGCATGCACTGTGACTGGACTTCAAAGCTGGAGATCCCTGTTCGAATCTCTCGGAAAAATAAATTGTTTTGGGCAGCTATACCTATGCATAACTAAACCATTACCCTAACAACCTCGGCAACGTAACAACCTCACCAAGAAAATAACCTGAACAGTCAAAAAATGTCAACTGTCAATGCAGTTTCTGAAATTCAGAACCCCTGACCCACTGGAATTACAAGTTTGTAATTGCAAACATTTCCTCACTTCCGTCAACCTTTGAGAAATAGAACGTGTGCAATTGCAAACATTTTTACAAACAATATCTTTGTAAAGTAGTTTGTAAATAGTAAATTGAGATTTACTGCCCTGGGGTTTTGTGAAATCCAAACTACAAACATGTGTACAAATTATTTGTAATTAAAAAGAAATTCTTTGTAATTACAAACTTTTTTGCTTTGTGAAATAGGCTACTGTTCGTATACACTTTCAACGAAATAAGTAAAAGACAAGCTGTTGTCTAAACTTTAACTAAGTTTCAAATGCATGTGATTACATTTGAAACTTAGTTAAAGTTTAGACAACAGCTTGTTTTTTACTTATTTCGTTGGAAGTGTATACAAACAGATTGTCACGCTCATTGTCAGTAAAGTTGTTATCGTCGACAGTTGCTGCTGGCAAGCTAATCGGTGTGTTGTTAGGTTTTGTGTATGTGATCATGAGCCGTGCTCGAAAATTCATACAAACCATTAAATCATAAACTCAACTTTTGTAAGGAGGTCAAATAAAAGCTTTAAAATACGTATTATCCCAATGCCTTACATAACCACAGCGTTAAAAAGACAAAAAGATAATTGAGATTAGTCGACTTATGATTTGGTTAGTTGATTGTGGTGTGACCCATTTATTAACGTGTTCAAACAGTGATAACAAAAATAAGTACTTCATGTCTTATGTATTTATATAGATATGTTATATATCAAATTATAACTGAAGATCAGACTCAGCAGTGCCGCATCCAACGGCACCTATCCCTAAGCAAGTTGTCAACGTTTCTTTGTTGGTTGAACTCTTCAAAGCTTCCTTCCTTAGGCAATGCTTCAACAATACATTGACATACATACACTTTACTTTTTATACATACACTTTGATCGTATATGTAAGTTCTCGTGATAAACGATAACGTTGCCGAGGGCCTGCAAATATCTCCTGTTCAATAGTTATGCACAAAATGAAATGTGACAATTGGCATACCCTTAACCATGGCTTCGATTCCACTTTTGCGTGAGACAAACTTCAGTCAAGATGTGTATTGATGCAGTCCCTAAGTCATGTATCAATGAAAACATGTATCATGAACAACTATGCCATCTGTAGCCTATTTCACAAAGCAAAAAAGTTTGTAATTACAAATAATTTCTTTGTAATAACAAATAATTTTTACACATGTTTGTAGTTTGGATTTCACAAAACCCCAGGGCAGTAAATCTCAATTTACTATTTACAAACTACATTACAAAGACATTGTTTGTAAAAATGTTTGCAATTGCACATGTTCTATTTCTCAAAGGTTGACGGAAGTGAGTAAATGTTTGCAATTACAAACTTGTAATTTCAGTGGGTCAGGGGTTCTGAATTTCAGAAACTGCATTGACAGTTGACATTGTTTGACTGTTCAGGTTATTTTCTTGGTGAGGTTGTTACGTTGCCGAGGTTGTCAGGGTAATGGTTTAGTTATGCATAGGTATAGCTGCCCAAAACAATTTATTTTTTTCCGAGAGATTCGAACAGGGATCTCCAGCTTCGAAGTCCAGTCACAGTGCATGCACCTTACCGATTGCGCTGAGGGGCGCCTCCGCGCGGAGAAACCGCATGGCGATATAATTGCAGCGGTCAACGATGTCTTGTGCAATGTACAGTGAACCTTCACCCTTTACGAAGTAAGAAATCGGCTAGGTTAGGTGAAAAAATGGTCGAGAAATTCAACGATCTTTCTTTTAAGAGTAGTTCTGTTGTTATGCTCCGCCACCTGGTGAATGGTCAAATTCAGTTTACTCTAACTGCTTACCAAGATGTATTTTTACGATCAGAGTTTGCATTCCGATGAAATGTTAATTAAAAGATTATTCTCCCTATAATTAATTTTATATTGAATAAAAAAAATAAACCACAATGTAAATATTTGTTAAATTAATTTGTTAACAATCAAAACATTTGTCATTAGCATCAAGTTTAATACAAACGTTCTTGATTTTAAGCTTTCTGCTTTACTAACATTTGTGTTTACAATTTTCTTTACAATCGGTAATTCAGAGGTGGCGAATGTTTGTGAAATAGCTTTTTGTGAGGTTTGCAATATTTTCTTGCGTTTGTAATCGCAAACATGTGTAATTACTAACTTCTTTGTGAAATAGGCCTCTGAACGTATTTCGCCGACCATGGCAAAACAAACCCTCCCAACCGTTGACTTTTTGCCACGTCGACTTTTTCCGATTGACTTTTAGCTATGACACTTTTTACGATTCGACTTTTGGCGTGTTAACATTTTTGCCATGTTGACTTTTTACCTTTTCGACTTTTTCCTTTTGACTGTTTATCTTTTCGAGTTTTTATTTTCGACTTTTTATCTTTCGACTTTTTATCTTTCGACTTTTTATCTTTCGACTTTTTATCTTTCGACTTTTTATCTTTCGACTTTTTATCTTTCGACTTTTTATCTTTAAACTTTTTATCTTTCGACTTTTTATCTTTCGACTTTTTATCTTTCGACTTTTTATCTTTCGACTTTTATCTATACATTTTTTTACTATTAGACTTTTAGCGTGGTGACTTTTTGCAATGTTGACTTTTTACCTTTTCGACTTTTTATCTTTCGACTTTTATCCATGCGACTTTTTACTATTCGACTTTTAGCGTGTTGACTTTTTGCCATGTTGACTTTTTACCCTTTCGACTTTTTATCTTTCGACTTTTATCTACACGACTTTTAGCGATGTCGACTTTTTACCCCTTGAATTTTCGTCCCTCGACTTTCCGTCCGTTTACTTTTTATCTTTTGACTTTTTACCCTGGAATCGTTTTAGCCCCCCCCTGACACTAACAGGGTTAACATGGGGTTTTGAACTGATATAGCAGGTTTGTAGAGCTGGTCGAAAAACGGGTTGCTGTGAAAGAATTACCTCGCTACGCTAAGTAATTTCGACGCAGGACTAGTGTCGTAGTAGTAGATCTGAGCACGAAATCGCTTCTTCTGAAAGGGGCCCTTTTATAAGCAAACTATTCCAATTAACTGCAATTTGATATCTTTTGCTCTTTCATGATTGTAGTTTGCTCAAAGTTTGGACTTGCCACAATGTGTTGAAGTTAAAGGGAAATAATGACCCTTTTCCCACAAAAATGGAGTTAGCACTTGAAATCGATGGACGAGGCCAAAATGTGATGTAAATTCATCGCATTTTGCACATAAAAATTCCTTCAGAGAGATATTTCGAGCTAAACTTGAAAGCGTTCCACACTTTTAACGACCGGTACTTAAAAGTTACTTTTTGGTTTCCATCAAACTCCTTGCTTGTCCTGTATTGCTTTTTACGCAATGGTGTGGAAAATATATTTTTGCGTTCTGCTTGTTGTGATTATATGCCCACCTATCCTATAAACTAACAAACAATACAAAAACTGGCAATTCAGTCGGAAGCGCATCGATGCACGTCGACGGCGACCTATTTAGTGTTGGAAATTTGTTTATAAGTGCCCATTCAACAACGTTGAACAGATTGACACAAAAGCACCAGATGTGTCGCTTTCCAATAGTGGAGGGAAAATACCGACCATGAATTTCCCAAACTTCCAATTTTGAATTAGGGAATAATTTTATTTAATTCTTAAATTTAGATCACATCATTTTAATACCATAACGGTAGCCAAAGAAACTGTTGCTAACAAAATCAAAAGGTCATTATTTTTCTTTAAGCTGATTTTCTCGTTAAAGTGGCGTGTAGTAACGTTACTAAATGTCCTAGATCTCAAAAGTTTAAGACGAAATTTCTTCATTTTCGCACAGAAGCCGTGCAATTGATGTAGGAGAAGGTACCGAAAGTTTTACGATGATAACGTTAATCGATTTTGAGCAATTACGAATGTTCGTAAATGAGGGCTAATATTTGCCCGCCAGTTAATTAAAATAATATTTACAGTGGCTCTCTTAATGTCACATAGTTGGCCTCTAGTCTCCTGTCTAGTCGTTGGGCCTCCGAGGGCCGGCGGTCGATATGAGAGTGGCATCGCCAGGCAGAAGAAGCCTCATGCTGGTAAGAAATGGCCCTCAGCGTCTTTGAGAGGACCATCGATTGACCAGCGGAGGACCCTCAGTCGATTCGAGAGGGTATTTTAGGGCCTGATGGGGTTATTATCAGTCGTATTGAGTCTTATTTCGGTCTAATAGGGCCCCTGTCAGGCCTCAGAGGGCCCTCGGTGTGTGTGAAAGGGATCTAAGAGGGCACTATTCAGACCTGAGAGGGTCGTATGGAGTATGTCGGGGCCTGTCTGAATGGGCCCTCGGCCGATCTTAGGAGGCACACAGCTGACCTAAAAAAAGGTGTACAAATGTTTTTTAGATGGAATTGGAGTTATGAGGATGGCATTGTAGTTTCGGTATTCCATTTGCCGCTCCAACTTTAAATATAATGAAAGCTACACCGTCTGACCATCGCCACTGTTCTCCCCTCTGGAGCCCAGGCGGGCCAGAAGGGCCCACTGAAGCTCCATGGAGCTGGCTTTGCAGACCCCTGGCTACATACCTGCATAACGTAACTATCACCGCAGTCACTTTCCTGTTTGTCATTGGCACTCATTCGCAAACACAATTGTCGATTGAAATCACACAAAAAAGTTTCGGTTCTTTGGACAGTGTTCTGGTGAACGTGTCTGGCAAGCCACCGATCTAGGATATTTTATCAAGAAATCGTCAATTTTCTAGCACCATTAAATTCATATAATAATTCCTACCATATTTATATTCGAAACTTACCAGATAGATACATAATTGCGAGAATCAAAATTGTAAGATACAAATATTTCCCATTGTGTGCCTTCAAATAGTTCCTTAAACCCTTAAACTTGCACGGACAGTACGTACAAATGTTTGGAGATCTGCCAACTTGTACGGACATTGTCCGTAGTGGTGGCGACGCCTATGCTGCTCAACAATTTTTCGCTGACGTCTTTCCCGTCACCCAACATTTTTTTTTACGCTCCACTCCCCCCCCCCCCCCTCAACGATTCTTCGCGCTTACGACCCGACGCCACTCCCCCTCGCTCAACAACCTTTCGCCGAGGAAACGCGAAGCGAAATTTTTGCCCCTCCCCCCCCCCCCCCCCCAACTCGAAAGTCCGCCACTGGTGCCCCCAATCCGCTGTGACTGTGAAGGGCTCTTAGTAGACTTGTAACGACTCATCTTTTTTAGTCGACTCAAGTATGAATAAAAATATAATGACCCTTAGCTGATGATGACCCTGAGAAATCATGCCCCCCCCCCCCCCCACCCCGGTCGCCGACTCAATTACAACCCCAACGAAAAGCCAAAAGTTGCGCCTCTGCTGACCGGTGCAGAGTGGCGTCCAGCTGCTGCGGCGTCAGCTGACTAGATGCGTCGGTATCGTCGCGCGGCTCGACCACGGCCGACTCGGTATCTGATGCCAGGTTCTCGCACGACTTGGCTTTGGACGAGGACGAGGTGAGCACGGTCGAGGACGAGTCCAGGTCCCCCATCAGGTACTCCGAGACCCTGACGGAGAGTCGAAGAGTCAGCAACAGCATGAATAGTCCGTCAAATACACATTACAATGGGTACAGGGACCAGAGGGTCGGGGATAGGTATACCTATTGCGTTAAACTACGTGTCAGTGTGCGAGGTGTGTTACCCCACAGAAGGAATGTCAATCTACTAGTCACGCTTAAAAATAACAAAGCGAAATGTTACACAACTTTTCGGAAGGAAATTACAATAGGCATGAGACATGATCATAAATTGATATAACATCGAGGGACATCGAGGGACGAGCCGCAGCATGTGTTTTGTTTATCAACTATGAACCCAGTTGCCCGACTATCAGTAGCCCTGTTTACATAGCATAAATAAATTCCACTAACTTTCCACAGTTGGGGACTTTTTAGCTTTTTCGATTGGAATTTCCATAGCCTCAAAAGATTGGTCGAGTCTGTTTAAAAACAGCTCTTAGAACACAAGAATACACAGAGAAACTCTTTCATATGATATGTTAAATATTTGTTTATCTACTTGCAAGTGAAATATCATGTGTTAAATGTTAGTCAATGACTTTTAGAAAAGCTATGCTCCTGGATGTTCGGTGTTTCTCCAGAATGTTAATGTTGAATGTTGAAATGAATGAATGCTGTTATTTCTCCAGAATATGCCTGAATGTTTCGACATGGTAACAAATATGGTAGCTTATCGGCTTCGTCGATTGCCGTTTGGCTACCAAATTTTCCAAAATGTGGGTTTCCGTCTGTCTGTCATCTACCTTGGATGTCTCGCCTATTCTGATTGATCGTCGCTTAAAGTTTTGACCAATCAGCTGCGGGCTGCTCTCAGCGCACTGAGGGACGTCGAAGACAGAATCGGCGCACTGGCGCACTGTCGATACAAATATTGGAGATGTTTGTCCAGGCAAATGTGATTTTTCGAAGGCACTGCGTTATACTTATTAGCCGCATATTGATTTTATCTACATATAACTTCCAGTCATAGAAGAAGTAAGTGGCATTACACTTTCAAGTGACGTGCGTTATGATTTTGATCTGTATCACAGGGTGGGGCCTTTCCTTTCCTCAAAAATATGTTAACATGTAATCTTGATAAACAGTTCAGTATTCTGTAAGTATTCTGTAAGTATTCTGTAAGTATTCGTAAGTATTCTGTAAGTGTTCTGTAAGTATTCTGTAAGTATTCTGTAAGTATTCTGTAAGTATTCTGTAAGTATTCTGTAAGTATTCTGTAAGTATTCTGTAAGTATTCTGTAAGTATTCTGTAAGTATTCTGTAAGTATTCTGTAAGTATTCTGTAAGTATTCTGTAAGTATTCTGTAAGTATTCTGTAAGTATTCTGTAAGTATTCTGTAAGTATTCTGTAAGTATTCTGTAAGTATTCTGTAAGTATTCTGTAAGTATTCTGTAAGTATTCATAAAGACATAAAGACATAAAAGAAAAGTGCAACAAAGAGCCTCTTGGGCCCATCCGAGGTTGCACCCCACCCCACCCCCCACCCCCACCCCACCCCACCCCCCCCCCCCCCCCCCCCCTCCACCAGTCTCGCCCCTTCAAATCACCTTACTCTACCTGCATAAAAGAAGGCTAATCCCACGAGTATTTATGAACTAATCCCTTCTCTGTAAAGTATTTATCTAATCTAATTTTGAAGGAAGCAAGTGTCACTGCATCAGCGACATCCCCTGGTAGCATATTCCAATGTCCTACAACCCTTCTACTGAAAAATGACTGTCGTAGCCTAGTCCTACTTTGTTTCATAATGAGTTTATGCTGATGACCTCTACCTCGATGTTCCCTATTGAACTCAAACATACCCTTTAAATATCCAGAATGCTGACTATTTACAAATTTGAAGACTTCAATTACATCTCCTCTTAGCCTTCTATATCTAAGTGAAAACATACCCAATTTCTTTAATCTATCTTCACAAGGTAAACTACCAAGACAATTAACCATTTTTGTTGCCCTTTTTTGAACTCTTTCTAACAACCAGCAATCTTTCTCATATGTTGGAGACCAGGCTTGTACACAATACTCCAAATGTGGTCTAACGTATGCACAATACAGTTTTGTTATTACCTTTTCACTCTTGTAGGAAACATTTCTGTTAATGGCCCCTAGCATTCTAAGTGCCTTTTTCCTAGCTTCTACAACCTGGTCTGACGCTGATAGTCTATTGTTTACCACGACACCTAAATCTCTTTCCTTTTCAATCTGCTCCATTTTCTGCCCACCCATTTCATACCTATGTTTACTGCTAACCCGTCCAGCGTGCATAATCTTACATTTACTCAAATTGAATTTCATCTGCCATGCTTCAGACCACTCAACTAGCTTGTCCAGATCTGATTGAAAAACATCCTGATCCATGTTTTCCTCTAATAATCCTGACAACTTTTAGATCGTCTGCAAATTTCAAGACTTCGCTGTCTATACTGTTCTCAATTGCATTCACAAATATTATAAAAAGCAATGGGCCCAGGACTGAGCCCTGTGGAACCCCACTGAGAACCTCCTTCCATTGTGATTGGCACCCATTCAATATAACCCTTTGCTGGCGTCCTGAAAGCCACGTTTCTATCCAATCCAGAATCTTGCCCCTGATCCCATGAATTTTAAGTTGCAACCCTAGTCTTGTATGGGGGACTTTGTCAAATGCTTTACTGAAATCAAGAAAAGCTACATCTAGCTGTTTACCCTGATCAAAGCTATCTGTTGCAACATCCAAAAACTCCAGAAGATTAGTTAAACAAGAACGGCCCTTCCTAAAGCCATGCTGTGTATCCTTGATGAGTTCATTTTGCTCCAAGAATTCAACAATCTTATCTTTGATGATTGATTCAAGCACCTTGCAGACTAATGAGGTCAGACTAACCGGTCTATAGTTTTCCTCTTTAATTCTATCTCCCTTTTTATGAATAGGAACAACATTTGCTCTTTTCCAATCAAGTGGAATTTTACTATCTGCGAGTGATTTAGAAAATATTATGGCTAATGGAACCGACAACTCCCTTTCAGATTCTCTTAAAAGTCTAGCATGGATTTCATCAGGTCCTTCTGCCTTGTTAGGCCTTACTTTCTTTAGATATTCTAGAACAAGTTCACTACTTATGCCACCTAGCTCTCCTATAGTCTCCTCTGTCTCTAGCTCAGGCTGAAGTGCTGCAATACTACTCTGGTCCTCTATAGTAGACATATTGAAACTGATCATTAAGCACTTCAACCATTTCACTGTCCTTGCTAACTAACACATCATCTACCTTAAATGGACCTATATTTTTGGAAACTGTACTGAACTTATAAAAACTGAAGAACTTCTTACTATCTGCATTACGATGTCTAGCTAAATCAAGTTCCTTTGCCCTTTTAGCTGCTCTGACCTTTTTCTTAACTGAATTTCTTGCATTCTGGTAGGCCTTCTGATTTATATCTAGTGAAGATCCCTTCAAAATGCCAAATGCACTTCTTTTAGCTTGTATAGCACTCCTTACTTCTGGGGTAAGCCAAACTGGTTTGCCCTTGGTTCTGTTACGTTTGTGCCTGAGGGGTATATGCCGATTCTGAATTTGGCTTAATCTAGTTTTGAAAACATTCCAGGCCTCACATGCATCTAAACCTGCCAACTCAACGTTCCATTTTATCTGTGCGAGGTCATTTCTAATACCATCAAAATCAGCCCGGCTGAAGTTTGGAACCATAATAAGGTTATCTTTGGGCCTCATTTCTGATGAGATATTGAATTTAACCATATTGTGATCACTGGTTCCTAGACCTGCACAAATACTTATGTCACTAACTAGATCACTGTTGTCTGATAATACAAGGTCTAGAATGGAGCAATGTCTGGTTGGCTCTGTTACAAACTGATGCATGAAAAGCTCCTCTTCAAAGATTTGCCTATACAACCTACACTCATTTGTTTCCTCTGCTATACTTTCGTATCCTCTTAAGTTAAAATATCCCATAATAAGACACTGAGCCCGAAAGTTCCTACGTATTTCCTCACAAATATCTTGGTCTGTTTCAGCTTGGGAGTTCCTTGGAAGATTCCCTGGTCTGTAAAATGCACCTATCCTCAACCTTCCTCTGTTTCCTGTACCAATTTTAATGTCAAGCCAGATTGATTCTACTTCTTTTACTTTACTAGAATCATCAACTCTAGTAGTGCAGTACAAGCTATTTACATATACAAACACTCCGCCCCCCTGCCGTGATTCTCTGCAGTATGAGAACATGTTATACCCTTGTAACTCGAAATCCTGTAGCCTATCCCTATTATACCCCTCACTAACCCATGTCTCGGTTACACAAATGATATCAGGCTTTTCAAGGGCAACATAACACTCAAACTCATCAAATTTAGACCTAATACTTTGGGCATTCAGCAACACACATGTGATCTTATACTTTGAGCTGACTCTACTAATTCTGAGGGAATTATGATCTACTGTCCTATTCTGACATGAACTTCTACCAATGCTTACTTCCTGATGCCCTAGTACTAGCGTCCCTGAACCCCCCCCCCCCCCCCCCTCCTACCTAGTTTCCCTGAATGACACTTCTGTAGGCATCTCCCAAAGCCCTTGCCCCCTCATCCGATAAGTGAAGCCCATCCTTCATATAGTACCTACGCCACTCATAGAACTGATCCCATAAGTCTACATAACTAAGCCCCATAGCTGAACATAAGTTCTGAACTGAGCTGTTCACAGACAGAGCTCTCGAGTACCACTCCTCACTGGCTCCACAGCGAGGGAGGATGCCAGTCACAATGACTGGTTTCCTGGACTCCTTCAACCTCTGCAGCAGGCTCCGGTACTCCGCTACTATTCTCACACTCTGCCTAGGTCCTATGTCGTTCACCCCCACCTGTAGTATAACTGTCTCCGGGCTACTCCTACCAAGTTCTGCCTAAATGACAGGGCCCATATCAACTACTCTTGCCCCTGGTTTGACTATACATCTGTCCCTCTTCCCACAGAATGTTCGCCTTAAGGGCCTTACCCTTGAGTCCCCAACCACTAAATGCTGAATCTCTGCCCTGTCACTTTCAGCTGCTGACTCTAACGCACTGAACCTATTTGCTATTGTAACCTGCGGATGTTCTCTGGGGCTGTACTGCCTGACTCTACCCTGAACTTTTGTCCATCCCTCCTGATCCCCTTCCCTCTTCCTCCTCCAGATTCTGCTACCACCCTCCATTACCCAGCACCCCTCCTCATCCTTACTGTCTGTGGCCCTAGCATTACTTTCCACAATGTTGAGTCTCCAGAAACGTGACCCTCCAACACAATTCCAAACCCCAGCCGCACTATCCACCTTTGCCTTATCTTCCTCCCTTATGCCCCTATCAGAACTACCACTGGTCCCTGATCCTGTAGGCTCCTTTTCTGACCCCCTAACCACGATCTGCGCATACGTTCCTTGGTCAGGAGCTACACCCTCCTGCGGCTCATCTCTACACCTACACTTACTTAACTGCGCCTCAAGCTCTGCTACCCTAGCCTGGAGGGCCTCTAGCTCTGCTACCTTCGCCTGCATCCTAGTCATGCTCATTTGAATACACTAGTAACTTAGGTATATAACTTAGGTACTATGCACTTTTCAATACTTTACTAACTTAACTTAATATTTTTTTAATTTTTTTCTTCTTCTTCTAAACCTTAACTAGATCTAAGTAAAGCTAGTGACACAAATCAGCTATGAGTGCACCTAATACTAGACTAAATATCTAATCCTTAAATAAACTGAATACTAAATACACCTTAATTATCCCTAATTTTCTAAAAATATCTACTTATCCAACCCTGCAACTAATAACACAAAAATAAGACTAAGACAATTTTGGCGCACACAAGCTAGAATGAAAATTCCTTTAAAAAGCAAGTAAGAGGTAACAGCTAACTATGAATGCTTAAAAATAATACCTAAACGATCCACAAAACTAAATATCTAATCCTTATATCTAAATATAATGTGGTTCCTCAAAAAATACACAAAACAACAGAGCTATCCAACAGCTACTTAGCTTGGCTAAAGCGGGGTTCAGAACCGAAAGCGGGGTTCTCGCTCTCGCTCTCGCTCGCTCTCGCTCTCGCTCGCTCTCGCTCTCGCTCTCGCTCTCGCTCTCGCTATTCTGTAAGTATTCTGTAAGTATTCTGTAAGTATTCTGTAAGTATTCTGTAAGTATTCTGTAAGTATTCTGTAAGTATTCTGTAAGTATTCTGTAAATATTCTGTAAGTATTCTGTAAGTATTCTGTAAGTATTCTGTAAGTATTCTGTAAGTATTCTGTAAGTATTCAGTATTCTGTGAGTAAGTTCAGTATTCTGATGTGTCTGTGGTTACAGTTGTTAACCCTACCTACCTTGTGTACAGAATGAGCTATTAAATGTTCCAGGGTTGGACAAAAACGGCCTAAATTGAATTTATGCAAGCCATTGGCTTTTATTAATTAAAGCGGTTCCCAGCCGCCCAACCGCCCAGCCGCCCAGCCGCCCAGCCGCCCAGCCGCCCAGCCTCGCTCTCTCGCTCTCGCTCTCTCGCTCTCGCTCTCGCTCTCGCTCTCGCTCTCGCCCTCGCCCTCGCCCTCGCCCTCGCCCTCGCCCTCGCCCTCGCCCTCGCCCTCGCCCTCGCTCTCGCTCTCGCTCTCGCTCTCGCTCTCGCTCTCGCTCTCGCTCTCGCTCTCGCTCTCTCTCTCTCTCTCTCTCTCTCTCTCTCTTTCTCTCTCTCCTCTCTCTCTCTCTCCTCTCTCTCTCTCTCTCTCTCTCTCTCTCTCCTCTCTCTCTCTCTCTCTCTCTCGCCCTCTCCCTCTCCGGGGACGTGATACAGACGGCAGCCGATAGACGACGCCGCCATTGATGGCTATAGCCCGAGGCGCTCCGCCACTGGAGATATTGCTCTGTGCATGTTCTCCTTTATCGATGCAGACAACACACAGCATCCGCATCCGCAGCCATCGCCGTCGCCGACGACGATGACAACAGCGACAACGACAGCAGCGACAGCGACAACGAAGACGACGACGACGGCGGTGGCGTCATGCCGCCATACCGGCCCGAAAGTTGGGTTTACCCCAGGGTTGTCGCTGCCTGGCCCTTCTAATAATAACAACGTTGGGATGACAGCAGTCTCGCATCAGCCACTTCGCTTCGAGCCACTCTCGTTTCCATGGCAACGTATGATGCAACCTAATCGACATTGCACAGAACATAAGGCCTGTTAAAGCTCATTCAGGACATCCCCTGCCATCGGTGGTGTGATGTTTTATCCCAACATCGTCAACGTGGATACAATACAGCGTCTGTATTGCAGTGGCATGTCAACGTCGATCATTATTTAGATCAGAGGTTCGCAACTGGGGGAATTCTCCACTGTGGGAATTTGAGAGCTCGAGGGTGGAATAGCAAGGGTACAAATAGTGCTAAATTTGCCCTAAAGAATGTAAGAATAAACAAATTTGTGACGGATTTGCATATGTGTCTATAATTTAATAAATTCGTAATAAAATATCTCTAAATTTATCTTGTGAAATATTGAAGAAAAATAAATAAAATTTATTGAAACTGCTTATTGATCTTTTTATTGGAAAGGTTGGACTCAATCGATATCAAGTGGGAAATAAACCCCTAAAAGTTAAGAGCCACTTACTTCGATTATGTGACTTATGTCGCGTGTGATTTCCCGAAGAGGTTTGAACTTGAAAAAAGTATGCGTTATGTAACAGTTATGAGTTGCAATAGCAGTTTGGAAAGCCGAGAACATCGTTTTGTCCTGTGCGTCATGAAACTAGATGTTAAACAGTATGCAAGGAATAAATATATATTAACAATTTGATTGCAAATGTCACAGTTATGCTCTTGTATGTATGTTCTTCGGTTAGAAATGGCAC
Organism: Chirona hameri; assembly: GCA_036785665.1. NCBI lineage: Eukaryota > Metazoa > Arthropoda > Thecostraca > Balanomorpha > Balanidae > Chirona > Chirona hameri. The sequence goes on from JAXIVJ010008448.1 coordinate 45,714, forward strand.
AAAGATATTAGCCGTTTTCACGAAGGATTATAGCGCTGAAAAGTTTCTGAAAAGTTTCTGAAAAGTTTCTGGAAAGTTTCTGAAAAGTTTCTGAAAAGTTTTACACAGATTTGTCAAAGAAGTCTTAGTATATTATACATCAAAGAAATAAAGTACTGATTTAAGCGATATTTGCATTATTCAATAGTTATGGAAATATGTATTGAGCTCATCACAAGCTTATGATACAAAATTGACCGTTTTTTAAAGAACATATGCGTCTAGAGTCAATTCGTTCAGTTTAGCATACCGTCATACTAGTTACTAAATCTGGCAACGTCATGCACCACAGGTCTGTCTGCGCATGTGCAGTTATGTGCCAGCATAGATTCGTCGCCGCTTTCGGCCCGCGTGCCGCACGCACATGGACAAAGCCAAGCCGCACAGATCGGCCGCCGGATTGGGCCGGATTGGGCGAGTCCCATTGCGTCCAATTGCGTCACACGCCACAGATAGTTTCTGAATCGTTCTGAAGTTTTGACAAGTTTCAGTCGGTGGAGATCATCACAACTGACCTATCAATACTTATTACCACCAAACCACAATTTTGTCAACACATTATATTCTTACCAACATATTACTAACTTCTGAGGGACATTTCAAGCCAAAAATCGCATGTAAAAGTTGTGCAGTTAACACGCACAGCGGAGAGGGGTATGCCACTAACACGCAGTGGAGGGGGGGGGGGGCACTTTAGTGCCCCCCTAAGATCTCCGAAAGTGTGAAAGTTAGAACGATCAAATGTACAGGGTAGGTAGGTGCTATGATGATCTACGTTTTCAAATATTTTCGTGAGCTTCGGTCAATATCGTCAAGGTCAAACGAGGTCACGAAGGTCATATCTAGCCAAATGTCACAATTTTGGGAATTTGACCTCTGTGACGTCACAGGTCACCAGCAAGTGTCCAAAGTTGATTTTGGGGATGAACATTGACATTGTCTACCGAATGGCGTTAGAATCATCCCGATTTGACTGTTGGTTCCGAAGATATCGCTTTGCCGACCTCGATTCTGGCCGCCATCTTGGAATGATCATCCATATAACTCGAAAATGTATCGACCGATTTTGATTTTTTATGTCAAACGATCCGCTACGGATTTGGCGTAAATGTCGCGTAAAAACACCGCCCTGCGCCGCTTCGTTTGCGAGCTATTCACGAAAAACATAGGGGGGGGGGCACAAAAGTGCCCCCCCCCCCTCCACTGCGCGTGTTAAGGAATGGATCGTCGAAACTTTTTAACTAAGACTTCTATAACAAAACTTGTTAAAACTTTTCAGAATCTTTTCGGCGCAATAATCCTTCGTGAAAACGGCTATTATTGCAAAAAGATACGTTATACATAACATTAATTCTTGACTCTTAGGAGCTTGACAAACTATGCGTGAAAATATTTAGTTTTAGTTTTTTGTTTACAGAAATATTGTACACCGCCATGCGCCATGCTGATGCCGAATTGGAACACATTTGTTTTCATTTCCAAGACCGTGTAAAATGCAACAGAAACAATTGAAATGTTGATTGCAGGAAAGGGTAAACTTTTCGGACATCTCCCACTTTCATTTAATGCTGTTTTCATAGGACAAATACCAAACTTGATGAGGTTCAGGTCCTGTAGCGGTCCTCACCTCCTGTAGCGGTCGTAGACGGGAGAGCCTCGCGGGCTGCGGCTGCGTGAGCGGCGCCGGGGCGAGACGGAACGGATAGCGTTAAGGCAGATTAACATCCTAAGACGAGCTCACCTGCTGCTGAAGGCCAAAGCCAGCTGGTCGATGGACTCGAAGAACTCTGTGGGGTCCGCCCGTTCGTCCTCGTAGCTGTGCTCTGTGAACGCCGCGAAAAACGTTCTATGAATTCGCGAGAAGAAAAAAAAACTCTTGAGGTGAGCACAGTTTAACGATGTTGTGACATGTCATGACATTTTGGTGACACACTGGTAAACGTTGTAAGTAACAACGATATATGCCCGTCACGTTATTACGTCACACCAATGCATTTGAAGAACTTCCTAAGCCCATTCATACTGCCACGCGATCGCAGATGATCGCAGACCTCCTGACCAGAATAGGAGGGCCAGCGTGACCAGCAGCCCAGGCTCCTGACCTCCGACTCCTGATCTCCGGCTCCTGACCTCCGACTTGTGTAATCAATCAGCTGGCCTCTCGGTGGACGTGGCCGTGCCTGCGGCGATGCCGGCGGCAGAAGCCGCCCTATGTCGGCAGGATAGCTCTGCTGCCCCGTCAGACACAGCGGGGAGGCAGCAGTGGTTGACGGCAGCACAGATGTGTCCGAGCGGATAGCTATTAGATGCGGGGACAGCCCGATCGCCCGATCACCCGACCGTCCGACCGTCCGACCGTCCGACCGTCCGACCGTCCGACCGTCCGACCGGCCGACCGCCCGACCGTCCGACCGGCGACCGCCCCGACCGTTCGACCTCCGGCCAACTTCCGACCGCCCACCCGAACAGCCTGCCGACCAGCCTGGTTGATATATAATAGTATATATATATATATATATAGTATATATTTATATATATATTATATATATATATATATATATATATATATATATATATATATATATATATATATATATATATATATATATATATATATATATATATATATATATATATATATATATATATATATATATATATATATATATATTATATATAATATATATATATATATATATATATATATATATATATATATATATATATATATATATAGTATATATATATATATATATATATATATATATATATATATATATATATATATATATATATATTATATATATATATATATATATATATATATATATATATATATATATATATATATTATATATATATATATATATATATATATATATATATATATATATATATATATATATATATATATATATATATATATATATATATATATATATATATATATATATATATATATATATAAATGCCTCAAATGTTCGTATAACTTGACTCAGACAAATTACCCGCGTGGGGCCAGGAAGTATGTCATTACCCCAGTTCCCACGCTGCGGGGTAATTAACGCCGGACGGCCACATTTTCAAGTTCACAGTCGGGGAATTACACCGCCAGACACTGTTACGTGACCAGCCGTGTCCCCGTCTGCCCAGAAAGCGGATGGCATTTCCGGAAAACCAAGGGTACTTTGAACTATAACCATTACACTCTCAGAGACCCTGCAGAGCCTGCAGACAATCGGTTCTGGTTAATGGCGACCCTGACTGCTGGAGGGCAGATCGAGAGCGTTCAAACATCAACGATACGCTAAAAATCGTGTTTTATTTGGTTTGTCCACGCCGTCATCAATCCATTTTCGGTTGATATGAAGTAGCTGTAATATGACCCAGACACATTGTGTTTGGGGAAAAAAATCGACTTTACCAACTTCAGAGGACGTGTATTATATTTGGCACTTAACCCTATTTGTAACAGGGGGGGGGGGGGCGGATTCCGCCCCCCCCCCCCTCATTTTTTCGCAGATATCTCCAGAACAGCTGGAAGCAGGCCCATGAAATTTTGGGACTTTTCATAGAATTGAATACCGCATTTGGAGTTAAAATTTTGAGTTCTTAACCTGAACAGAGGCGGTTCCAGGGCACAGTTTTGGGTGGGTTCGGAGGCGACATTTGGCGATAATACGGAAATGCGATCTTCACGGGTTCTTCCTAACTTCCTCAAGTATGAAGGAGTTACATCGGTTTACGGTGATTGCAACAAGTGCAAATTAGTTGATGTTATTGAAATATCATAAAAAATTGCATGGCAGAGGCGGTTTTCAGGGGCTTGAAAAGGTGGGGGGGGGGGTTCCAGGAAGTATTCAATGCTTGGCGGGAAGCCAAATAGAGCGATGTAAGGGACATTTATAGCTATCAAGATGGAAAAGATAGCTTCTGATTCCATTATTTGTATAATTTATTATATTATATAGAGTTTCAGGGGCGTGTTCAGGCACATGAAGGGGGGGGGGGGGGTGACTGACATAGTGATGACGATATGCCAGCGATAACGGCGCAATAGACGTTTAGCTTATAATGATATATGCACATATGAGGCCAGAAAAGGGAATAAGTTTTTTTCAGAGGCGCGCTCAGGAATGGAAAAAAGGGGTCATATTATTGCAAGGAAACATGGGCGTACAATGACATAACATACTGCAGTTTTCGGATGAAACACGCACCACAGGCTACTCTACGAACGATTATAAGATAATAGGCGAGTCCAGGTAGGGTAAAAGGGGGGTAAGCAATGTTAATTGAAGTTGTAAGTGAAATAGTCACTGTTGACTAGTTAGTATCATAATAGCGGATAATATACTTATCAAAAGATCTTGCGCCTCCCCAGTTTGGATCCTGGATACGCCTATGATGAAGTACAACATGCAAAAAGGAACTATCTACGACCTGTAACTTATTTATAGTGTTGGGTAGCAACTTGCCTGCGGTTAATAATTTGTACTATTTGACCTCCCTTTTTCACTAGCCTGGTACCGCCTATGGCTCAAAATATTATTTATAACTGTTTTGTCTAATGTCGAAATAACATACCATTTCATTTATATAAAAAAAAACATAAAAAATGGTTTCATTACGCAATTATTTCACCCCCATATTGAGTGACCTGCACACGCCTATGATTTTTGAATTGTCAAACGTCACCGTTATATATCAATTTCCAATTCAATCTCTATCGATTCCTATTGGTTGTGTTAAAATCGGTCGATAAACATGAAAGCTATGTTGGATCAAAAATACCACTAAAATTTGTAGTTTTTGCCCCCCTGTTGCCCCCCTATCCAAAATTTATATTTTTGTGTTATTTAGAAATGTAGATCGTGGTCAGGGCAACCAAACACCGTTTCATTTGTGAAAATCGGACGGGTATATCTCGAGATCTCCGGGGGGCGGAATCCGCCCCTCCCCCTGTTACAAATAGGGGTAGCCAGGAGCCTGCTACAAATAGGGTTAACCCGCGCACTGCAGGGGGGGTTGATTTCCGTCCCCCCTCAGGTTTTTCAAAGATAGCGAAAAAACGGCGGCGCTGCGCGCCGCCGGGTTTTGGCACACCTGGCAAACCTGTCCAATGTTTGGCACACCTGTCCAATTACTTCTGGATCATGTTATTATAGGACATTCTTGATGATCCAAGTGTAATTTTTGTTCAGTGACCCCTATTGGGTCATTTGAGGTCATGCGAGGTCACCATCACTTTTTCGTCAATAGCTCCCGACATAATGAAGATAGAGAAGTAAACAGACAAAGTGTTTGTCTCGTCGAGATACGTCTTCCCATATGCAACATGCCCTACTTGGGTCACCACTTGACCTTGGCCTGAGGTCAAATCGTTAAGTTGATTTAACCAGGTCACCATGTATACCATTCGAAGCGCCCTGACGAGATAAACACAATGGCGTAAACAGTTTTCCGTCATCTTTATTAAGTAAAAAGTTAATAGCAAAACACGATTTAGCAAAAAAAACAGAATTTTTCTTTTTCTTTTTGACCTCTGGAGCCTCAAATATTGACCTGAGATCAAATTTGAGGACACCTTAGCGATTTCAAATTTCATTGGCTGACGTTTGCTTTTTCCGTTTGTTTTTAACTAGCATCGTTTCTGAGTTATATGGGAATTTCTGGAGCGATGTCCTAAAACAGGAGATAAACTGGAAAAATTGAACTTTGATGACTTCTGGTGACCTTAATTTTGACCTGACCTAAAAGAATACTGAATACTTTCTTGGAACATGTATCAAGCTATCAAATGCCCTTTTCCGCTTCTCGCTACGTAGCGTAGTTTTCGAGATCTCAAGGGGGGGGGGGGCGGAAATCAACCCCCTACAGTTCGTGTTTGGCGCAAAGCCCCTGCAGTGCGCGGGTTAAGGCTGTGGAGTTTTGAGTCATAGGAAGTCCACATCTATGTGGAGAAACTCCAGATCAGTGTGTGGAAACTCTTGATCAATGTACGGAAACTCTGCGTCAATGTATGCAAACTCGAGATCAATGAGTGGCTTGATCAATGAGTGACATGATAATGAGATGAAGATCAATGAGTGACAATGAGTGACAATGAGTGACATCCTTCCCATCAGAGAATATTGTGAGAACAATGGGTGTCCTACCACGATCGGGAAACAAAAATGAGGGTAAAGATGACGTCTCGGCCCTGCGAGGCGAGACAACTCGACCCTTCCGCGGCTGCTGCCACTCACGTTTGACCTGCTGGATGAGGGCGCCGGCCGCCATGAAGAGTTCAGTGCTCTGCAGAGGCGCGTGCCGCTCCAGGACGGTACGCAGGATGCGCAGCACCTCCCCCAGCCGCTCGTGCGCTGTCACGCGCAGCGTCTCCTGCTTATCTGCCGGACACAGACACACAGGTCACGGTCACCTGACCTGTCACGCGCAGCGTCTCCTGCTTATCTGCCGGGCACAGACACACAGGTCACGGTCACTTGACCTGTCACGCGCAGCATCTCCTGCTTATCTGCCGGACACAGACACACAGGTCACGGTCACCTGACCTGTCACGCGCAGCGTCTCCTGCTTATCTGCTGGGCACAGACACACAGGTCACGGTCACCTGACCTGTCACGCGCAGCGTCTCCTGCTTATCTGCCGGACACAGACACACAGGTCACGGTCACTTGACCTGTCACGCGCAGCATCTCCTGCTTATCTGCCGGACACAGACACACAGGTCACGGTCACCTGACCTGTCACGCGCAGCGTCTCCTGCTTATCTGCCGGGCACAGACACACAGGTCACGGTCACCTGACCTGTCACGCGCAGCGTCTCCTGCTTATCTGCCGGACACAGACACACAGGTCACGGTCACCTGACCTGTCACGCGCAGCGTCTCCTGCTTATCTGCCGGACACAGACACACAGGTCACGGTCACCTGACCTGTCACGCGCAGCGTCTCCTGCTTATCTGCCGGGCACAGACACACAGGTCACGGTCACCTGACCTGTCACGCGCAGCGTCTCCTGCTTATCTGCCGGACACAGACACACAGGTCACGGTCACCTGACCTGTCACGCGCAGCGTCTCCTGCTTATCTGCCGGACACAGACACACAGGTCACGGTCACTTCACCTGTCACGCGCAGCGTCTCCTGCTTATCTGCCGGGCACAGACACACAGGTCACGGTCACCTGACCTTTCACGCGCAGCGTCTCCTGCTTATCTGCCGGACACAGACACACAGGTCACGGTCACCTGACCTGTCACGCGCAGCGTCTCCTGCTTATCTGCCGGGCACAGACACACAGGTCACGGTCACCTGACCTGTCACGCGCAGCGTCTCCTGCTTATCTGCCGGGCACAGACACACAGGTCACGGTCACCTGACCTGTCACGCGCAGCGTCTCCTGCTTATCTGCCGGGCACAGACACACAGGTCACGGTCACCTGACCTGTCACGCGCAGCGTCTCCTGCTTATCTGCCGGGCACAGACACACAGGTCACGGTCACCTGACCTGTCACGCGCAGCGTCTCCTGCTTATCTGCCGGACACAGACACACAGGTCACGGTCACCTGACCTGTCACGCGCAGCGTCTCCTGCTTATCTGCCGGACACTGACACACAGGTCACGGTCACCTGACCTGTCACGCGCAGCGTCTCCTGCTTATCTGCCGGGCACAGACACACAGGTCACGGTCACTTGACCTGTCACTTGCAGCGTCTCCTGCTTATCTGCCGGGCACAGACACACAGGTCACGGTCACCTGACCTGTCACGCGCAGCGTCTCCTGCTTATCTGCCGGACACAGACACACAGGTCACGGTCACCTGACCTGTCACGCGCAGCGTCTCCTGCTTATCTGCCGGACACAGACACACAGGTCACGGTCACCTGACCTGTCACGCGCAGCGTCTCCTGCTTATCTGCCGGACACAGACACACAGGTCACGGTCACCTGACCTGTCACGCGCAGCGTCTCCTGCTTATCTGCCGGACACAGACACACAGGTCACGGTCACCTGACCTGTCACGCGCAGCGTCTCCTGCTTATCTGCCGGGCACTGACACACAGGTCACGGTCACCTGACCTGTCACGCGCAGCGTCTCCTGCTTATCTGCCGGACACAGACACACAGGTCACGGTCACCTGACCTGTCACGCGCAGCGTCTCCTGCTTATCTGCCGGGCACAGACACACAGGTCACGGTCACTTGACCTGTCACGCGCAGCGTCTCCTGCTTATCTGCCGGACACTGACACACAGGTCACGGTCACTTGATGGTCTCTTTTTAGGCTCCATAGTGCTGCGAAGAGATACATTTTCAGGAAAAGTAAATTTTTGCAATATATTTTCGTGTGCATCGAAAAGGTTATTGCATAATTTGTGTAGTAATATCTAACAAAATACGAAACGGTTTTAATGTCACATTAGTAGTATGCAAACATTACAGATATTCGACATCCAAGAGACACTTTAACAGAGGTATAGCATAAATTGTTAATCGTAAAATGTAAACTTAAACGTCGCAACTGAAACTTCAGTTATGCCTAATGACATACAAATGCAATTTGTAGAAGTCGATATAGTAACATTCTGTACTTGCATTTTTTGTTCTAAGATGAGTCAGCTCAATTTTGCATTTGTTCTACATTCTAAATATGAACTCTTTCTGGTTTGATGCTTTTGTATGCATAAATATAGGCACAAAGACATAATACCTATATTTATGCATACAAAAAGGTTGCCATGGGGTAGCCGTCCATGTCTACCTATCAGTACCGGGTATAAAGTTTTGAACAACTCGCCTAGGAGCAGTAATGTTCAACAGTGGTAGGTATATTAAAACATACGGGGTCATGCAGTCCAAGAGCTTATGTGAGTGAGAGAACAACTCGTACAGCAAATTAGCCATAAACTTCATCACAACTGGCTCTCACCACAAATAACCATTGTTATTTTTGTTACAATACGACGTTAACCAGTTGTCACCAGCCGAGCCTGCAGCAGTGGTTGGTGAAATGTATATGAAAGAGAACAGCTCACCATACCGCCGTAATTGGACAGTGCCACCTTGCCAGCGTAATTAACTCAACACAGTCTGCCGCCGGCCGCCGTGTGGGTTCATTAAGCCACAGATTGTCTCGGGGATGCTACTGGCTGTGTACGGTGTTCATTAAAGGAAATAGTTCACCTTCAACATTAGTTTTAAACTGAGATAGCAGTTTTGTAGCCCGTGTTGGGAAACTCCTATCTGCAAGTTTTCTTGACTGAAAAGACTCTCCAGCCGAATATATTTGAGGTTTTGGCGAAGGAATGCGGTGCTGGCGAAATAATGTTGTACTGGTTCTAGCCCGGGCAGAGGCTACACCATCAGCCAATTAGCTTGCAGCTGGTGCTAGCAAGCGAATCGCCGGCCGCCGGTTGGCACATCTCCAATGCGAGTCTATCTTTACTACTTTCGACTACTTTCGAATCTGATTGGCTGAACCATTTTTACATTCGCGTGACGTCAGGACTCTGACTCAGAGAGTATGCATATAGTTTTGATAAACAATAAAAATTTACGGCCTTCTGTCCTGAATCGGCGCGATATAAGCCCCTTTTTGACAATATAAAAATACATTGTATTAACACATATAATCAAATCGTGTTGGGTAAAATGTTTCTAAGGTGAACTATTTCCTTTAAGCCAAATATTGTCTCGGGGAAGCTACTGGCTGTGTACGGTGTTCATTAAGCCACAGATTGTCTCGGGGATGGTCCGATTGTCTCGGGACTGCCTGTGTACGGTGCTCAGAGTGGCTACTGGCTGTGTACGGATATAGATACTGTCTGTGTA